>PVJC01007728.1:0-50472 GCA_004026665.1 Murina feae | reverse complement strand
CGTCCAGGGTCCACTACCTTCATCCGCCCCCCAGGGGCCTCCACAGGGTGTGCAGGAGCGTCTGCTGCACAGTGCAGAGAATCCGAAGCCAGTTCACTGCCCAGCTCCACCCTGGGTGTGTTTGCTCAGCAACAGGGCCCCACCGAAGGATCCTGCACCAGCGTCCGCCCCTGGCTTGCCACCCAACTCTGCGCCAGGTATGTCCCCTCAGCGGTGGGGGCCCACCAGGCGTGTGCAATCATGGGCCCTCCGGTGGGAAACATCCAGGCCTGCACTCACGAGCCTTCCCACCCCCCAGTGCACAAACCCTGAAGGGGCTGTGGGCAGCCTGAAAATGGCCCTCAGCCCCTCACCCAGGCTGGCCAGGCATGCCAGCAGGTGGACATCTCCCCCAAGGTGTCCCAGACTGCAAGAGGGCACAGGCTGGGCTGAGGGACCCCCACCCCCCGAGTGCACAAATTTTTGTGCACCGGGCCCCTAGTTTAGCAATAAAAAGAAATGAATTATGTCTATACACAACAACTTAGATGGCTCTCAAGATTGAGTAAAAAGCCCCATCTCCAAAATTCATATATTTTAATTTATGTAACATTTTAAAAATTATAAAATTATAGACCAGGAAAACAATTTAGTGGTTGTCAGGGGTTAAGGATGGCTGTTGGGCACAGGTTAGATGTGACTATACAGGGTAGCATGAGAAAGATCTTTGTGGTGATAGAAAATTTTATATGCTGAAGTGCTGATGTGGTGGCAGTTACACAAATACACACATGCAACAAAATAGCATTGAATTATACACATGCCTTTAGTCAAGGTCAAGTTCCTATTTTTGATATAATTAATTTGCCTATTGGGGGAAACTGGTTAAAGACTTCTTATATTATCTTTATAAATTTCTGTGAATCTGTAATTATTTCCGCCAAAAAAGTTTGTAAAAATATGGACTACACAATCAAACATGCTTTCTATAAAGTTAAATATACACTTACCATATGACCCAGAAACCTCACTCCTAGGTATTTACCCAAGAGAAATTAAAACACATCCATACAAAACCTATGAAAGGATATTTATTGCAACTTTATTCATAATTGCTAAAATCCAGAAACTATTCAAATGTATATCACTTGGGGAATAGATAAACAAACTATTGTCATCTATACAACAGATTTTAACTCAAGAATAAAAATAAATTAACCACTATCCTGCTACAACAGGAATGAACATCAAAAGCATCACTCTAAGTGAAAGAAGCCAGACATAAATCATGCTTTTTAGGATTCCATTTATATGATGCTTTTTTAATTATAGGGGCATAAATCAGATCAAGTTGTGAGGCTTGAAATCAAGGAAGAAGGTGCAAATGGAAATAATACAGGGTGGGGCAAAAATAGGTTTATAGTTGTTCATTTGGAAAATAATACAATCTAATCTAATAAAAGAGTAATAACCTAATAAAGGAGTAATGTGAAAATTAACCTTCACTTCATTTCACCCACAAGCCATGACCACAAGCCACGCCCACCAACCAATCAGGACCAAATATGCAAATTAACTCAACTAAGATGGCAGCAGCCACAGAGCTAGAGTTGGCCTGGACAATAGAGGAAGCCAGGGCCCTGCAGGCCCTGAGGTCTACTCAAGGCTACAAAGTTTCAATTATAGAAGATAAACAAACCCTAGATACCTGCTGGGCTGGGACCTTGGGTTGCCAGGGGCATCCCAGGCTTCAAACGGGCAACCAAGGCAACAAAGTTTCAATTATAGAAGTTAAATAAATCCCAGATACCTGCTTCCAGCCAGGCACCCCAGTAGGAACCGGAACCCTGAAGGGGATGTGGACAGCCTGAAAATGGCCCTCTGTCCCTCACCCAGGTTAGCCACACCCCCATGGGGTGAGAGTCCCCACTGGGGGGCTTGGCAAGCCTGCAAAGAGCCATCAGCCCCTCACCCAGGCTGGCCAGGCATGCCAGCAGGTGGACATTTCCCGAAGGGTCTCAGACTGCGAGAGGGCACAGGCCGGGCTGAGGGCCCCCCCGCTCTGAGTGCACAAATTTTTGTGCACCAGCCTCTAGTAATTAATAAATAGCTCTGGCAGTTTGCCTCAGTGGGTAGAGTGTCAGCCTGCAGACTGAAGGATCCTGGGTTCATTCCAGTCATGGGCACCTGCCCAGGTTGCAGGCTCTATCTCTAGGGGCATGCAGGAGGCAACCAATCAATGATTCTCTCTCATTATTGATGTTTCTATCTCTCTTTCCCTCTCCTTTCCTCTCTGAAATCAATAAAAATATTTTTTAAAATAATTAATAAATAATAGTACAAGAATAAATTCTGTGTTTCACTTACTCTACATTATAAGTCTACTTTTACCCCACTCTGTATTTTGGGGTGATGACCCCCCTAATTCATATCTTGATGGTGCTGGTAGTTTCATATGACTTATAAAAAAATTCATATTCAATAACATACTATTTTTTACAACATTATATATTTATGCATTAGGAAGATAGACACAGAGTGAGCAAAAATCATTCTATTTGTTATCTCTGTCTAATGGAATTATTTGTGATAATTTACATTTCTCTTACTATTTTTCTCATCTACCAAGTGTTTTGAACTAAGTAGGTATTATTTTTAAAAACAAAAATGCTATTTTAAAAAGTTAAATATTTTTAGGGCTAGACAGGACATTGAAAATCAGACAACTCTCTTCTTTAGTTTACAGATGAAGATACGAGGGCTAAGACTGAGTTATTTTCCTAATTATTTAAATGTTAAAATAAGTTACACACACCCTCAGTACCCCCATCCTCTGAGCTGTATGATTTAACTACAAATGTCATAATATATTTGATGTGATGAGGGCCATTTTCATCCTTCAAAAACTCTCAATTCACACTGCCAAATTAAATTGTTTTGGGATTTTCCTGGGTCACCTAGTACAGGTGGGATCCACACAATGTTCAGGCAAAATTCAGTTCTCCAGTCAGAACCAACGAAGACCAGTGATTTTATTTTTTGGAAATGTGTGACTTGCTGGCATTTGACTTCAGACAAATTATGGTAAGAGTATAATCCTCTTGACAGGATTATTGAGCAGATTGAGACAATTGTGTAAAAAAAAGCTGAAGCAACTATTATTATTGGTAACAATTTAAGTCATATATAGAGAAGTCTACTTGAGAGCCAGAAGGATGATATAACTTAGAAGTTACCTGTTGGGTTTTGAAGCAATGCTTCCTGGGTTCAAAAACCAGATTATTTGCCTTGTAAAAAGAGGCAATTTACCTAAACACTCTAATTCACTTTCTTCACAACTAAGCTGAGAATGATTATAGCGATTATCATGAGAATGACATGAAATAACTCATGTGAAACCTTTAGATGGTATCTGGTACATGGAGCGTGTACAGCTGTTATTAGAAATGTCTTCTTGCTCCGACCGGTTTGGCTCAGTGGATAGAGCCTCAGCCTGAGGACTGAAAGGTCCCAGGTTCGATTCCTGTCAAGGGTATGTACTTTGGTTGCGGGCACATCCCCAGTAAGAGGTGTGCAGGAGGCAGCTGATCGATGTTTCTAACTATCTCTCTCCCTTCCTGTCTGTAAAAAATCAATAAAATATATATTTTAAAATAAAAGAAATGTCTTCTTTGTTAGTCTGTTGACTACATTGAATTAAAGATTACAATGGGGAAATCTACTTCTGGGCCTTTTAAAGTATTCAACATTTTGTGGAAAGTGTCAGCAACCAGTGTCTAATTTTAGGGGCACAAAGTAATAGCCTCCAGGTAGAGGAGTCATTTCCTCATCTGTGCCCTTCCTTTTGTGTGTGTGTGTGTTATATATATTTTTAATGATTTCAGAGAGGAAGGGAGGAGAGAGAGAAACATTAATGATGAGAAAATCATTGATTAGTTGTCTCCTGCATGCCCCATGTTGGGGATTGAGCTGCAACTGGGGCATGTGCCCTGACCGGGAATTGAACTGTGAACTCTTGGCTTAACTACTGAGCTATGCCAGCCAGGCCATTCCCGTTCTTTTGGACAGCTTACTGGACTTCAGGTGGGAGGCCTTTGCAAGGAATTGGGTCACTCTCAATAAACAACAGACACACATGTCTGGATGGAGTGGAAGGTCATTTGAGCCATGAAAAAGTGACACCTTTTCAAATAGGTCAGAAAATCAAATAACTAACTCTAAGCTCTTAAATTTTTAAATATTTACCATTTTTAAAATAAAGAATGTGTCTTATATCCACCCATGAATGGGAGTGGGGGAATGCCTTTTCTTACTGTCATCAGCCCCTCTTGTGTCTGTAGTTCATTAGCAAATTCATGAATATAATGGTATTTGATGTGGAATTAGGAAGTCTGTGTGTTAATTCCAATCCTCACTTTTAGCTGAAACAAGATTGTGAATGCAGATTAAATTTCTAAATTACTCATGAGGTGAAAAATGCACAATGGGGACAAAAATAAAGGTAACTGACTAAACTGTACTAATTGAGTATATCAACCAATGTCATAAAAATATTGCCTTCAGAGAGAGGGTTTTTAGGGCAGTGATACTACTCTATATGATACTACAAATGGTGGACACATGTCATTGTACATTTGTCTAGACCCATAAAATATACAACACCAATAGTGAACCTTGATGTACACTATGTACAGTATAGGGGGAAAGATTTGAAGTAAAAAACAAAACAAAACTGGGTCTTCCATCTTGTTTGAGTGATGCTAGTCTTGTTTATTTAAAACTCTAAGACTATTTTCTCATTTATAAAATACAAAAATATTGCCATCTACATATCAATTTTGTTGTGAAGATGGAATTAGGCAATATAAGTGAAAGTACTTCACGAGCTATAAGGTGCTAAGCAAAAGCCAGTCACTGATCTTGGTCCAGATTGGTATTGTGTGCCTAAAGTACCTCTTTATCAGGTATATTCACTTACAAGGTTAGCTCATTACATATCAAAATTCCCTCCCCCCACCTTCACCAAGAAAAATTGGGGTGGAGGTGGGAAAAGAGAGAGGGAGGAGGGAAGAACTGACACTTTTTCTTCTTTTGTCCCTAAACTAATGTGTGGAATTTTTCATTAAAGTTAGCTTAAAAATACAACTTGTCATCATCTAGGCGTGGTTGCATTGTAAGATGCCACGGCTCTGAGGGTGGCTGGCAATGGCACTAGGCCAAATCCGCTGTGGGTGTGGAGACATCCAGCAAAATAAAGTATCACCCCACCCTGTTGTCTTGTCACCTAATTAACTGGTGTGCTCTGAAAACAACTCCTGGGAGTTAGTGTAATCTCATCTGAGACTTGTGATGCAATGAAAAATGGCACCTACTTATGGTGGAAATGCAACTAGTCTCTGATTTCTGGGAAGAGAGGCGAGTAGAGAGAACTGGGCTCTGTGATTCTCATGGAAGTTCACCCTTGATCCCTGGTCCATTTAAGCTACATTTCTGAGCTCAGCAAAGTGTCTGCATAAACCAAACTGCTTAGCTTCAGGTCTCCTCTCCAGAGGGGGAAAATGATTAACATCTTAAGGCAAAATAGATGCCTTTGCTGGAGCACTCTTTCCCTTCCATTTCTCATGGAATTAAGCAGTGAGGGCCTATATAGGGATAAGCCTTTGGAAAAGGCAGGGGGGGCGGGGAGGGCAGGGGGTGGAACCAGCAACCACAGGGAAAACAGGTCATGTAAGACCCTGACAAGAAAACACACTCAACATTCTTGAGGTGTATGTCTTTGAGAGTTCAATACCCAAAGAATTAGATGTATACTTATGAAAAGTAATAAACTTATCAAAGTCCTTGAACTGAATGGCCATTGGTATACTCTAGTATGTTCAAATATCTTCATTTTATCAATAAGGCCTGACAACAGGAAGCCATAGATTTGAAACTGAATAAGCAATTTTACTGGAAATGAGCCAAACTTGCATGTACCTTGGTTGCGGGCATATCCCCAGTAGGGGGTGTACAAGAAGCAGCTGATCAATGTTACTCTCTCATCGATGTTTCTAACTCTCTATCCCTCTCCTCCTCTCCTTTCCTCTCTGTAAAAAATCATATATATATATATATATATATATATATATATATATATATATATTAAAAAGTTTAAAAAAATGCTGGAAGCTGTTGTTTTTAAGTATACCTGTATATCTATATGCACTTATTTCTATCTATCCAAACATTCTGTGGCGATAATAGTTACTATGATAAATGCAATGACAGATTGGGAGTGCTAAAAATAGTGTTGCCATGTGCCAGTTTTCCTTATCCATGATGTTTTACCATGCTGATAATAGCACGTATAGGAGAATCAATGGAAGTAGACATCTAGAGACACAGGCAATACAATTGGATACTACTTACAAGTCCTCCGGCCTTGGACAAACTGCATTTCCTCTCAGAACAGAGATTACTATGTATGCCATAGAGAAATAACTTCTAATTTCAAATGACAATAACAATTTTGTCTTCCAGGATGCCTGACATGTTTATGAGAAGTTGCCTCACTGATTTCTTTGGGGGAGAAGCTCTAGGTTGTTTTCTGAGCATGGAGAGGCCTGGCCACTAATTTGACAAAAGTGGACATAGAGTACAAGGGCAGCCAATTCATAGGCTAAGGATACTTCCCACAAAGACTTCTGCATAACTGTGCCAAGGGATATTATTTTATCTAGAGAGAATGGGAGAGAGCGGGAAAGACAGAGAGAAACATCGATTTAAGAGAAACACATCAATTGGTTGCCTCCTGCATGAGCTCTGACCAGGGCCCAGGCCAGGGAGGAGCCTGCAATCAAGGTACATGCCCTTGACCGGAATTGAATTCAGGACCGTTTGGTCAGTAGGCCAATACTCTATCCACTGAGCCAAACTGACTAGGGCCAAGGGATATTACGTTAGCTAAATAACACCTCCTGCTAGAATTTGAGTAGTGTAATATGGAATCAGCATGCTGACAAATGAAAAGAGAAGTAAAGCACACAATTATTCCACTCTTGATTACCAACAGAAATGCATACATATGTTACTAAAATACACGTCCTAGAATGTCTACAGGAACATTATTCCTAATATCCAAAACAAGTCACTGCCCCAATGTCCGTTAGCTGTGGAATGCATTTGCATATTCATACAATGGAATGCTATATAGCAATGAAATTAAACAATCTACAAATATAAGCACCAATTTAGATGTCATAAATATGACATTGAATAAAAGATGAAAATGTAAGTGAGTTACAGTATAATTTCATTTATATGAAATTCATCAAAAGGCAAAAGTACTCTATGGTATTATGATAAAAATAGTGGTCACTCTTGATAAAGGAAGTTATTGGAAGAGAGTGTGAAGAAATACTGTTTAATCAGGTATGTTTAGTTTGGGGAAATCTAATTAAAATCCTGTTCCATGCATGTTATGTATTTTTAATACAACAATAAAACCTTTTAAAAATCAACATTTAGTGATGATAAGGGATAGTAGAATAACTGTTATGTGAAAAATTTAATTTTTCCACCCAGTCAATGTGTTTTAGTGGTTGAGCATCAACCTATGAACCAGGAGGTCACAGTTTGATTCCTGATTGGGGCACATGCCTGGGTTGCAGGCTCAATCCCTAGAATGGGTGTGCAGGAGGCAGCTGATCAATGACTCTCTCTCATCACTGATGTTTCTCTCTCTCTCTCTTTCTCTCTCTCTCTTCCTCTCTGAAATTAATAAATATAAATTATTTTTTAAACTTAATTTTTCTTTCAGAGCACAATACTTTTGTTTTAATTTAAAGTAGAAAAATAAAATGTGGAGATATAGAAAACATTGTTAGCAAGTTAGACTTATAATCAAATTAAAAATAAAATTAAATAGGTAATAAGGGGTACGACCTGTAATTACTGTAGTTTACATGAATGAAACACAATGTTCCAACTCTTAAACTTCAGAGTCTCTAAATCTCACCCTTACTAATTCAGTAATTTCTGCTACAAAATTATTGATGGGCTTTATCAGACCTATGGGTTTAGAAGTAATATGGCTGTAGGATCATCATAAGAAACTCAATCATCTAATCTTCTCATTGACTCTAAGCTCAACATGAAATCACTAGTGTCTATCCCTAAAAGTCCATGTGACCTCCAGACTATTCATAGTAGCACAGAATTGGAACAAAGGAGGTGATAACTGCACTGTCTCCAACCCATTAAACAGAACACATCTAAAGTACTATGCGTGATCCCTGTCCAGTTAGCTCAGTTGGTTAGAGTGTTGTCCTGATACCCCCAGGTTGCAGGTTCAGTCCATGATCTGGGCACATACAAGAAGCAAATGAATGGATAAATAAGTGAAACAAAAAACTGATGTTGTTCTCTCTCCTCTCTCTAAAATCAATAAATCAAAAAATTTAAAAAGGGGGGGAACATCTATAATACTTTCAACAATAAAGATAAATTTTTAAAAAATAAAATCAATCACCCTCGCCTGTTTGGCTCAGTGACCTGCAGACCAAAGGGTCCTGATTTTGATTCTGGTCAAGGGCAAGTACCTTGATTGCAGGCTCCTCCCCAGCCCGGATCCTGGTAGGGACTCATGCAGGAGGCAACCAGTTGATGTGTTTCTCTCACATTGATGTTTCTCTCTGTCTTTTCCTTTCTTTTGCACTCTCCCTAAAAGTCAATTTTAAAAAATCTCAGGTGAGGATTAACAATAAATAAATAAATTAGTTAAATAAATAAACCCATCAATAAAAATGATAATAAAATATAATAAAATATTGTGTTCAATTGTAGATTCCATGCTTTAGAGATATGATTAATGCAATTTAGTTTAAATGCCAGTTTCTTTAAGAAGCTGAGGAGGAGAGTTCTTTCCACAAAAAAACCTTGAAAAATATGTCCTGTAAAATAATAAGAAAAAAGTTACATTGTACCAGAGTACAGAAAGTGCCAGAAGGTTGTCTAGGGAAAAGGGTCCTCATTCCTTTAGTGTATGTAGCTACGGAAGGTGAACTGGGGTCCATGGATAAAAATTATGAGGTCAATTTTAGCTCATTATAAGGAAAAGCAAATAATCCAAGATGAACCAGCCTGCCTTAAGAGGTAATATACTGCCTACCTCTACAAGGATATTGAGGATGGGATCATAGCAATAAATGGAAAGTTGCAATTAATCATGCCTGAAATATTTTTCTTCCAACTCAAATAATCCATATGCCTTTAAAAGATGAAACTCTTGGGGATGAGATTTGACTTCAGCAGACCTAGATTCTCATGCTTGTCATTTTTACTTACTAGGAGAAACAACCTCAGACAAACCATTTGTCTTCTCTTATTAGTCAGCAAATTGAAAATAATTCCAGATTTCTCACATTAGAGTGAAGAGAAAAATGTGCTTATGAAAGCATTGTGAAAACTACCATAGATTTGTTATTGCTCTTATAACTGGAGAAATTTTACTTGTAACATGAAGACAGAAAATAGATGGCAGGAGATATATTTAGAGCTATTAAAAATATCTGAATGGGAAAGAAACAGCTGGGTCTCTTGGGTGGAATGTGGGTGGGAATTTCCGGAAACATTAGCTGAAGGAGGGAAGAACTTAAACTTGGTAGAAGGAAAGCTCAACTGAGATATCACCAAAGAATAGAGAAGGTTCTTGGGAATCTGAGGACGCCTGCACCTATTGGCACTCTACCTGACAGATGCATAGCCAACTTAGCCATGTGTAACAAAAGAACCAGTTAAGCAAGGGGGCCAGCACGTCAATGAGCATAAAGGTAAGGGGAATAATTTTAAATAAAGTGACATCAGTAAGCCAATATTATAGACAATGAGTTTTCAATATGGTCAAGATTTCTGAATGATTGAGAACTTACCCTTTGTATGTTACATGGTTTACCCCTGTCTGGGATTAAATATTCTAAACACACACATTTTGCCTTCTTGAATAAAAATATAATCCACATATTTTAATCTATCTTTGACAACTATTTAAAACAGTTATAATCTATGGATTTTATGAAGGTATGTGGGGTTGTTTGTCCTGCACTGTTTTACCCCTATTTATGTGTTCATTGAATGTTCCTAAAAGTTTTCTTTGTGGAATTGTCTGACTTAGCAACCTATACAACATAGCCACATCCTAGCCCTCATCATTACATAGAAATCCTCTAGTCCTAAGATGCAAAACCTAAAGTCCCCTTTCTGATCAGATCACCTTCTTCCTATCTCCATTCCCTTCTTCCTCTGGCTAAATATTCCTTTTTAGCTTGTCTCTCTCTTTATTCCAACCCAAATTCAATGCTGGAATATCAGATATGATCTCATCTTTAATACCATATAAACTTGAGCTTCTACTACTTCTCTTTGCAAAATTCAACACCTAGTTGATAAAAGTCAGCTATTTTTATGTGGGGGCATAACTTATATTTAAGAAACTAGGCTCCAGATTCAGGCACATATATTTTGAGTTTCAGTTCTTCTACCTATTATTTCTATGACCTGGGGCTATTTAAATTCCTTGTGCCTCAGTTCTGTACGTAGGCAGATTTACTGAGAATGATCCCAGAAGAATCTCTTGACAAAAAAATCAGATGCAAATGATTGTTTATTAAATGAAAATTAATATTATCCTCTTTAATATCAGAAAAGCTCATTTATTTCACTTACAATTTTTTCTTTCCTCTTCAAAACATGTCTACAACTTCAGCTGACCTATCCTTTTCCCATTTTGCCTCAGGCAAAAGATGACTACAGTTTTCCAAGGCTAATCTCCCACCCTTTCTTTCTGTCCCATTACTCCCACATTTTCAATGCATTCCCTTATCAAATTTCCTTATAGCATTCTCACCACAACAGGATGTTTTCCCCTTAACCCACAAACATGTTTTATCTTTTTTTCTTGTAACTTATTCCTCCAATGTATCCCTGCCTCTCATCTCGCCAAGGTCCTTTAAAGGGCAGTGTCTACAGAGGATGGGGGGTAGAAGAAGGTAAAATGGTGATAAATGGTGATGGAAGGAGACTTGACTTTCGGTGGTGAATACACAATCCAATATACATATCATGTATTATGGAACTGTACAATTGAAACCTATGTAATTTTATTAACTAATGCCACCCCATAAGTTTAATAAAAATTAAAAATAAAGGGTAGTGTCTACTTAAAGCTTCTACTTCCTTGCCTCCCATTCATTCACCTTTCAAAAAAATCTAAGTTAGTTTCCTTCCCACAATTTTACAGAAAATTATTAAGCTTTAGCTATTTAAATTTTTTTCTTTAATTTCTCATCAAAATTTGACATGATTACTACATTTTTCTCTGAACTCTCCCTGCTTTTCATTTCTTTGGTACTATTCTCTTCAAATATGCTTCTATCACACAGAATACTTTTTCTCTATCTCCTTTACTTGTTTTCCTTTATTTCATGGTTTACCTCTTAAATTTGATGTGTCACAATTTAATTTCTGACCCATTAAGTTTTAGCTATATGAGGTTAACTCTAAATACTATCTCCCATCTCAATCTTCCTCTTGACCCAAACTTCTAACCCTCTCTAAGTCATTATTACTCATACGTCCAAAAACAAACTCAGTATTTTATCCTCACACCCACATGTCCTCTGCTTTTGTTTCCTATAATTAGAGCTTTCCACCCCCAGTAAGAAACCTACAGATTATTTTTAACATCCTTTTATCCAGCCGTATCTAATCGGTCACAACATGTTATCAATTCTATTGATAAAATCCGACTTCAGTGTCTGTATTATCTTCATTATAAGTGATTGCATGCTTGTGTACTTGCTTTTATTAATTCAAGATGTAATTCTTGATTTTCCCCACCCAAACCTAATCCTTGCCTGCAGTCTGTTCTGTTACAGTAAATTACACCACCATTCCCCAAATTGATGTCAAAAACCTGGGAATTTTTTTCCACTTCTCTCAACTGTCACATGTAATCGATCATCTATTCTTAAAGATAAACCTTCTGATCATCACAAACCAATATGATATTCTCCCCCCTCCCCTCTACTATTATCCTTAGGTCTCTCACCTACTTTTGAAATCATGAATAGTTATTCTACTATCACTCTTAACCCATAACCTCCTTTTAATTTATTCTTTATACACAGCCAAATTGCCTTCATTAAAAAAAACACCATAATCATCACCATCACCCTCATCATCATATAGAATACATGCATATACCAACCACTGTTTAAATGCTTTATACATATTAATTTCATCTTTATGATAATTCTGAGATCCAAGGCTCAGAGGTAATGTAGATTGTTTAAGGCCAAAGATCTAAATAAAATTTGGTCATGTGTCTTCTTAGCAGCCATCCAACAGATGTGTGTTATATTTGTAATTAAACACCAATTATTTACTTTGGCCAATGGCCTGTATAATCTCAAATTCACCTAGCTCTTCATCTCCCTAATGTGCTGTTCTTACTGTTCATTTGGCTCTGGTTGCATTATCTTTCTTTCTGTTTCTGAGATATCACAATCTCTTTTCTAACTCAGGGATTTTATTCCTGTTGGTTTCCTGCCTGTAAAGCTCTTCTTCTACCCGATTCTTCCCATAACTTATTTCTTATCTTAACCTGCATGTCTCAAATTGAACGTCACTGTTTTCCCAGAAAAATTAATCTAAAGTAAAGGACTTCATTATTTTCTATCAAAGCACCATTTGAATTTCCATCATGGCATTTATCTTATGTGGAGCAATTTTGCTAATTTATTGTTTACATGTCTATTGCTTCCCTTCCAATCATTATAAGTTATACAAGATCAGGGACCATGTTTTTTTTTGCTCAACATTGTAACTTCATACTTGATACAGTTCCTAAGACAAAATATATGCTCAGTAATAATTGTTTTATCATTTATTTGATAATTTGCATTTTTAATATCTACATTAGGTCCACCTATGTTCTGCATGCGGTAATAAAAAAATAACCAGTGTGATTTGTGAGAATGTATTGACTTATACAGAAGCAGACAACTAATAACTACAAAACTAAGAAGGCAATTATGGGCAGAGAATAATTCGGTCTTTCTAGAGAAGACAAGAAAAGCTTCATGGAAAAGCAAACTTATGAATTAGATCAGAGGTTCTTAAATGGTGCCATTTTGCCCCTCAGGTGCCATTTGGCAATGTCTGTAGACATTTCTGGTTGTCAAAAGTGGCAAAGAGAAGGATTGCTGTTGGCATCAAGTGGGTAGAAACCAGGGATCATCATACAGTGCATGCAACAGCAACTCCCAAACAAAGGATTATCCCCCTGACAATTGCAATGGTGCCAAGCTGAGAAACCCTGAAACAGATCTTCAAAGACTCATGAGGATTTCCCATCACCTAAATGGCCACAATAGCTTCCTGTCTTCCTGAAAGCACTTTCTCTACCCAGTTGCCATTAGCTTTCTAAAATATAAATCTGTTTACATCATGTCTACTTACTTCACAGTTGTTTTTTATAGTAATACAGTATCTAAATGACAGGGTCTTCACAACAGTCTTGTGAAGAAGATGTTATTGTCCCCATTTTCTGAAAAGGAAACTAAGAAGGTAAGCAACCTACAGGGTCTCACAGTGATGGCTTCCTTTTGCCTCTAGTTGGATATTTATCTTTGTTCCTATGCCATTCTGGTGTTTACTGACAGGTATCCTAGTTCCTAATATAATAGTGGGGAGCAATAAAAATGTGATTATGTGTAGAAATACACATATTAACATGGACAAAATCTTACGAGTATAACCTTTGTGGATATAACCTAAGGAAATATTGCACTTAGTAGTTATTATATGTGAAAGTGCTTCTAAATGATGAAGTCTAGGTAAATGGTTAATCATCTTATCTAGTGAGATATAAATCTACACTAGAGAATCTATTTCTTTTCTGCTTCTGGGCATATGTTAACTGGTATTTGCTATTTACTTTCCTAAATTCAGTTAAAAGAATAATCCTTACTTTTTTTCTTTCCATTCACTTAGGACTGTGCTTTTCAAATTTCACATTAATGAGAATTATCCAGGGAACTTATTAAAACACAGTTTTTATAAACTTTTCAGCATTTAGAAGCACTTTCACATATAATAACTCATTTGATCAAAACAAGACACTGAAATATATCAGCACAATTATCTTCTCCTTTTTCCTATCAGAAGAATATAGCCCCACAAGGTTAAGTGACATGCATGAGGTCACACAGCTAAGAGACAAGGTCAAAATTCCTTTTCACTGCATCACAACTTCCTCATCTGTCACATAAAGGAATTGGACTGGTGAAATTTAAAATTGTCTTTATGATGCAAGAAAAAATGGGACATGTGCTTGTCGGAGCCTATCTATGTGGTTTAATTCATTTCAGAGTCAAAATCAATATTTTAAGAAGAGAAGATAAGATCACACATCTCTTACCAGACTGAGACACTGAAACTACCTTAGAGAAGAGTATCATATCCAATCTTTGGTGCCTCAGGAACTTACTCCCATGACTACTATCTACCTACCTATGTAAATCCTTTTCCCAGTAGATGTTTCCTTGCAGGTGTGTGTATGACATCACAGGTCCACTTTAAACACTGCCAACTGCCCTCTTTCTCCTGGGAAGAAACGTGTCCGCATTCCTTCTGCTAACACTAATGCTGTCTTACATAAGTTTAGCACTTTGTAGTTTCTAAAAGGTCTTCAGAGACTTTTCATCTGCTCGCTTTTCATTGCTATGTTCTTCTCCTAGTAGCTGTCAAGGCTTCTGGGCATCTCATTGAGACCCATCCCAGGCTAATACTCCAGGACTCCTCATGAGGCCAACGCAGCTAACTTGACTTCTCTGTGGCCCCTCGTCTTATTACCTCAATAAAGTCCCAGCCTCTTAAAGTTTGGAGATTTACATTGCTTTCCCCTTATCTTTCCACAATTCAAGAACATTAGGTGGAGTCCATGACTTGCTGATGGAGTTCTCTGATGCTGTCACTTGAAGGGTGTCCATGTAGTGTCCTCTCAACTTCCTGCCGTAATGCTAACCCTCCTCCATGAGAAGACACTCACTCAAATTTAATACTAAACTCCCCTAATGTTAGCAGTTTAACGATAGCAGCAATACAGTTTACTATGTCCAGGACATTGCTAAGAGACTTACAGGTATTACCTCACAGTAGTACTGTAGAAAAAAATATTATTACTATATTTTCATTTCACAGGTAAGTGAACTGAGGTTCAGGGAGACTGCTTATTTCAAGTTACACAGCTAACAAGGGAATTTTAATCAGATCTGTTAAACTTTAAAAGCCATGCTCTTAACTAATCAGCCAGAGAGTCTACTTTAACCACCATCTGCCTTTCACCATGCCCTTCTAATCAATAATGAACTGTATTGGTTGGCCTTAAATTCCTAACTACACCATCTACAGCTGAGTCTCTGCCCACCACTGTCCCATCCAGTGGGTGGATGGAGTTTCACAGGTTCCAGCCTTTCCTAGTCATTAAATCCCACTGAACATAATCAGGCTATTCTTGGAATTATATGACATCATCTATTTGATCCTCCCAAAAGCTCTGTGAAATTAACACTGCCTAGATCATACGCCCAACTGTCTACAGGGTGTCTAAGGCACAGATAATTACCTTGAATATTCTGCTTTAATGTCCTTGGCAAGTGGCAAAACCATGACCAGATACAGGTTTCCTGACTCAAACAGCAATAATTGTACATTAAGTTCCTCTCAAAACATTTAAGGGGTAAGGAATATGGAAAACAATATGCGCAAAGTCCAATCCATCACAACATTGCAATACATAGAAATCCAGCTCTGGCCCTAGCCAGTTTGGCTCGGTAGATAGAGCATCGGATTGAAGGGTCCTGGGTTCAATTCCAATCAAGGACATGTGCCTTGGTTTTGGGCACATCACCAGTAGGGAGTGTGTGGGAGGCAGCTGATCAATGTTTCTCTCTCATCGATGTTTCTAACTCTCTATCTATCTCCCTTTCTCTCTGTGAAAAATCAATAAAATATATATATATTTTTTTAAAAAAAGAAAGAAATCCAGCTCTGTGTGATTGCTTGAGGTTAAAATATTATCACCTCTTCATCCTAACTCACTACCTCTATTAACTCTTATACTAGAACAATAATTCATTCAGTACATGAAGCGATCACATTCAATGACCCAGAACCCATGACCCAGTAGATTTGAATGAAATTATACAATTAATAGAGAGGAACAAGGACTGGACTAACACTGAAGTAAGAATCCAAGGGTCAAACTGGATAGGAATCAGAAAAGATTTTGTTAATGGGATTGAAATATGGTAAAATACATTTTCCTTTGAGGGTGGCCTAGGTTTCTCAAACTAGTTTTGGCTGAGCCATGTCAACATTTGTTATTTCCCCCAGAGAAACAGGAACAATCAACGCCATTGAAAAGGACTCAATAAGTATGAAGGCTGCTGTCCACTTATGCCATTTTTTATTGAAAAAAAAATTGTAAGGGGAAAAGAAAGCTCCAGAAGCCACTCATTCTTTGTGCCTGCTTGGAAACACAATCACCTCCATTCAGCTCCTCAGAACTCCCTTGAGTAGGCAGGACCTCAAGGGTCATCTCTTATAGCTACCGCATGTTACAGATGACACAACTGATGCACAGAAAGAATAAGTGACTTGCCCAACGTCACACAGTGAGTCACTGTCAAAGCTGGGGCATCATCACCCAATGTGGTGTTCCCTCCTCTCAGGAGCTATGTAACTAAAGCTTTTCTTGATATTATTTTACTCTGTTAGCCTGGCATGAAACCTGATCATGTATGAGCTAGAAGAAATGAAGCAAGATACTAGGATGATTGTTATGTCTTTCAGTATTATGAATATTTTGGGGGTGGTGAGAGGAGATAGTGAAAAACTGATACAGCTCTTTGGTTACCGTAACTATATTTCTATTGTCTTTATAATATACAATGATGAACTTATCTACTAGTTGATCAAATGCAGGATTAGTCAAAATGAGGGTTAGATTAAATCACTTTAAGATCCTTGGAAACATTTGCAACTCTGTGATCCTGGATGGAGAGTGGGATGAACCTTGGACTCTGAGTTCAGAAATATCTGTTGAAATTCCAACTCAAACCCTGACAACCTTTCTGAACTATGGTTTCTTTATTCACATGAAAAGACTAATCATCCTTATCTGAACCTCAGGTATATAAGAAAAGTATGAGATTGTATATTTAGCATAGTTGATATTCTATACTGTTAGTATTAATATTAGCCTATTATTACAAAAATCACAGGTACTGCATGATATGTATATATGTACATAGATACAATATATATGGATGCATGCATGTATGTGTATATTCATATATTCCTGTGTTGCTCTCCAGGCCCAATTTGATTCAACTGTAGCCTGTTTTCTAGGGTGTGCTCTTCCTGCCCTAATTTTACTTCCTATGAACAGTCTTCCTCCTGCACGCATCTCCTAAGGTTTACACACCCAACATTCCTGCATCGCACCTCCCAGGCCTATGGCTGTTAAGGCTTAGGATTCTATTTTTCAGTGTTCTGTTTTGTGATCTGAGTATAAGGTTAACTTTAAAAAATAGGTTTTCTTTTGTTTGTTTATTTTTCCCAGACCTGCCAGAATTGTCTGTAGGAAAATATGTGTGCGTCTTTCCCTTATAGGATTCAAATACCAATCCTAGATATAAAACCTGTGAATCAGATGTCTTTAAACTGATGATGGGATCATTTTAATAATTCTATAGTTTACAGGTGAGATAGGAAAAATCAGCTATAATCCTCTGGATACATACAATGTTGAGCATGAGTTAGGAGTTCGTATTTGTTGAAGTGACATTTTCATGCTGAAGTATTAGCACTGAAAATCAAAGGAAACACTGGCAAACTTAGAAAAGGGGAAAGTTCCTCAAATGACTACCTGGAAAACTATGGCAAAGAACCAACTGGAGTTGGGTGGGAGTTAGGGAGCATACCAAATGAGTAAATTACTAGCTTTAGCAACAAATTCACCTTCTCCACATGGAGTGTGCTTTTTTAAAAAAATTAATGAAGCCCTTTGATTTGCTGAATTTCATTTCATCCTGACAATACTGCTAGGGAGTCAATCATGTATTTTTCTCATTTTACAAACAGGTATCTAAAGTTACCAGGATAGGGACTGGAGAAGTCTAGGTTGCTAGTTAAGAACTTTTTCTGAAACATAAATTTTATTTCCCAGGACTGAATATCAGTTGTTTCATTACTCTTTGATGTTCTCAGAGAACCGTATTTTAAAATCACCAAATCATTTCAGGATCCCACAAGTCAGAAGTTATATCTTCATTTACACAGTCTCACAACACTAACCATTGTCCTGTGGACTCCTTAGCAGCTGGTCAAACCTGAGGTCCTTCTCCCTTGTGCCCTCTTACTGGGAACCACTACACTTACAGTTTGCAAAGTGATCTATTTAAAAGGAGCCTGTCTCAATGACAAGGACTTACTCGGAAAGGGAGTCATTATTTCCACAACAGGAAGTCCAGAGGTGGAGCAGTCTTCAAGGCTGTGTGACTCACTGGCATAGTTCGCATCATCCTCAGGCAGGGCCACAGCATTTCCTGGCATCGAGCCAGAGGAGGAAAGAATCGTCTTAAGGCATCCTCGAAGGAGAGAGAAACCTATTCCAGAAGCCCATGACCAACACCCCGTTAGCTATCACTAGTTCAGGTCATTCCTGAACTATTCACTGGCAAGGGGAATAGCTTGGCCTCACATCAGTCAGACTCAGTGGGTCAGGTCAGCTTCTCCAGAGGCACTGGGCTCTCAGAGGAGATGGATAGAGAACAAAATCAGCCTTCAGTTAGGAGGAGAGGAGAATACTGAGTAGGGAAACAATATCCTCACTAGAGGCCAACACATGGGCATATCTGCAGTATATGAAGAGGACCCACATGAAAGAACTCTCCAGTGGAAGTACTAAGATTAGAAGATAGAACCTTCTTTATAAATTTACTTGGAATTAAAGCCAATACCTGACATTTTAGACTGACAATATAATGAATATGTTTCCATGGTTTTTAACTTGAATGACAGAAAATGATCATTTGTAAAGGATGCAAGAATTACAATAATAGCTTATTATTTTCAACAATTTATTCACCAAGTTCACTAATCAATTTAACAGTCAGTGAGCAAGTGCTACATGCTGGGTAGTATTCTAGACATGAATATCCAACATAAATTCATCAATGTGTGCATTAGGGGCGTGGAAACAGATGTGAAAATTACTATAATGCCACATTTTTCTTCCTATCATATGCAAAGTAGAATGGAAGGACTGTCTAACACACTAGATCAAGACTAAGAAATGGCTATGTGACATATATGATGAGAAATAATGAATAAATATAATAAATGCATGCATACTTTCATCTTAGCAGCAGTAGAATGGAGAATCTTGTTGTTGACCCTGTTATGTAGAAGTGACTTCTACACTATAAGTATTATGGACATTATATTTCAGTTGATAGTTAGATAACATGGATAGATAGATAGCATGGCTAGTTTTCCAAGTGAAGCTCTGACAACACCAGTGGGGCTGACAGCTAGCTAACTATAAGCTTAATTACTGAAGACATTGCAGAGACCTTTCTGTAAAGAATAACCTGATCATGTAAAGATGGAATCAAAGCTTAGGTAGTATTATTATTATAATAAATATGATCTCTTGTATTAAGTACATAGACACTTTACAAATACAATCTTATTTAATCCTCAGAAAGCACCTGAGATAGGTGCTTTATGTATTATTATTATTATTATTATTATTATTACTACTACAATTTTACAGATAAGGAAACAAACTCAGGAGAACATGCAATTTGCCCCAGGTATATAACTAATGACAGAGAAAAGAACTGAGTCCAGGTTCTTTTGTCTCCAAAGCCTGTACTTTTAATGATTCAACTAGTGTTTTCAAAATGTGGTCCACGCTCTATCAACATCAAATCACTTGAGATATTTGTTAAAAATGCAAACTCTTTAAGCTGCACTCAGACCCACCAAGTCAGTATCTTGGAGATGGATCCAAGATTGTGCATTTTGCCTGGCTGGTGTGGCTCAGTGGTTGAGTATCGGCCTATGTACCAGGAGATCACAGTTCAATTTCTGGTCTGGGCACATGCCAGTGAGTGACAGAGGCAAGACCCAGAGGAATACTCCTGTGTTACTCCAGTATATGTGATGAATGCTTATGTCTTCTAGTCTTGGCTTCCTCAGCACAGTGCTAGTGTTACTCTGGCTGCTGTGTGCTCTCTAGGGCAGTAAACTCAGCCCAGCCCTGGTGCAGGGCCGGGCACCATGTCTCAGCTTGGGAACTACTGATAGCTTATAAGAAGATGTAGTTGGTTTCAGGTAACGTTGAATCACAAATGAAAAAACAATTCCCTTACCAATTTTTAAAATCTTTTTACTTCAAAGAAAAACTCTCTAATATATCCTCAGTATCTCCATTTTTAAGAAATTGAGAGTGGGCAGTTTTGTTTTGTTATTGTATTTATATTCCCATGAACACCTTCTCTTTACGGCAAATGATATAAGCTTTCCAAATATGATGATAATATGAATTTTCCTTTGACAATATTAAGTGAAAATATTAAGTGAATAATAGTACAGGTGGTATGATTAAAATTCACGAACTTGCTATCAGAATGATTAAAGTATGGGAAACAGAGGTAAAATGGTTCACACCACAGACTTTGAAATCACTCTTGAGTTTCCAACACAACGTCTGGGTACATAAGACTTGGAGGTAGCTTATCTGTGTTTCAGTGATTCACTTTTACCATTTGCAAAATGGATATGTTAGTAGTGCCTGCCCCTGGTTTGTTGTGAGGGTTAATAAAATAGTCATGGGCAAGCTCTTTCCATAATGTTTGTCAACAAGTGCTAACTGCCATTTTACATACATTACATTGGCTGAGAAATGTTGATATGTTTTATCTTCTAAGGTCACAGATGATAAAATATAGGGAATATTTTTTTAAATATACTAAAGTTTACCAATGCTACCATCTCTACATCCCAAAACCTGAGACTTAAATTTCCTCTAAAGGAATTTTTAACCTTTATGGTTTTAACCTTATGATTTTTAGTCTTTGATAATTTTTAAAAATATTTTAAATGCTTTCAGTGATCTCAAACTAAAATTTAGTATACAGTTTAGTTATGATACAGGCAATAATATAAGTAGTATAAGCAATACTCTGATTTTGTCACCAATATAAATTACAGATATTTTCACATATTACTTGAAATATTTCTATTCTTCACTACTTAGAAATCATGGTAGTTGTTAGCATATTAAAGAAACAGATGATTTACTAGATTACCAATTTGTAATATTTTGATAACTGCATTTCAATATAATTGCCTTCTTTATAATTCTATTCATTTTATGTTATGCACTTACAAGCATCTGAGACAAAAACCACAGGCATTCCCAAACCTCCACAGATGTCCATAGCACACACAGAAGGTATAAGAACCCTGCTCTATGGCCTTGTAGGAAATAGCCCTGGCGTCTGTGTGCATAGCTCTGAAAGATTTCCCACCTCCAGAGGTAATCCTTACATTTCAGAGTCCAGGTGGGTTTTTAAAACCATAAACAAATACTCAACTTGATGGATGCAGAAACAAACCACTGTGCTACTCCAAGTTTCCAAAAATTATAAACTAACTCTGATGCATACCTTGAAAAGGTATTTGTGTTACCAAAGAAAATATTGACATAGGTGGCAGAATTTCCAAGATTTAAATCACCCAGTAAATAAAGGTAGCAGAATTTCATTGTTTCATACTTTACTCTGTCTTATTCACTAAGTCAGAAGTAATGCCTCACTGTTATTCACATATCACTTGTCTTACTGAAAAAAACATCGACTTTCAATCATTTTAATCAATCCATTCTCTCTGCACAAAACGAATAGCTAATTAAGAAATCAAATTTCATTTGTTGTATTTTTTTCAGCAAATGTTTTTGTCTCTTCAGAATTAGGAGACAGTTATTGAATCCATGATATAAAGAAACAGAGAAGTCAGAAGTGCAGGTCCAAGACATTGTTGTTCCCAATATCATACATTCTCTACATGCAGAGCTGAGAATTGTGGGAGTGGTAGGAAGACAGAGGAAGAGAAAGGGATGGGACAGGGGAGAGTAAAGGAAGGCTGAGTTAATAATTTTGTATCTAACAAAATGTTTCCATATAACTTCAGAATTAAGGTTTGAGCTCAGAAAAACTGGTGAAAAAGTTGTCTCTGTCCTCCCTCAATCAATTCCCCTACAGAGCCTGTGGTACATCCTTTCTAACAGAAGGATGAAACCATGTCACTTTTAGATTCAATATCTTTCAGAGCTTTTGGGATAAAGTTTAGACTTAGTGGACCATCTTGAACTGGCTATTGCTTACTTTAGATGTGCTAGGGCTGGTTCCTATTGGCCATTTAGAGTCAATTATTACATACCTAGGAGTTTTCACCTGGCTTTGTGGCTCAGTGGTTGACTGTCAACCTATGAACCAAGAGGTCACACTTTGTTTTGTTTTGTTTTTTTAATATATATATTTTAATTACATAAAGTATTACAAAGATTAGTACATATATCTCTTTTTTTCCCTTGCCCTTCCCCCAGTCTCCCCTTCCCCCCAGTGTCTTGTGTCCATTGGCTATGCTTAAATGCATGCATAAAAGTCCTTTGGTTGATCTATTACCCCCCTCAACCCTCCCTGTCCTTGTTGCTGTAATTTGACAGTCTGTTTGATGCTGCTCTGCCTCTGTATCTATTTTTGTTCACCAGTTTATAATGGTTATTATTATCCATAGATGAGTGAGGACATGTGGTATTTTTCTTTCATTGACTGGCTTATTTCACTTAGCATTATGCTCTCCAGTTCCATCCATACTGTTGCAAATGCTAAGAACTCCTTCCTTTTTACAGCAGCATAGTATTCCATTGTGTAGATGTACCACAGTTTTCTAATCCATTCATCTGCTGATGGACACTTAGGCTGATTCCAAATCTTAGCTATGGTAAATTGTGCTGCTATGAACATAGGGGTGCATATATCCTTTCTGATTGGTGTTTCTGGTTTCTTGGGATATATTCCTAGAAGTGGGATCACTGGGTCAAATGGCAGTTGCATTTTTAGTTTTTTGAGGAAACTCCATACTGTTCTCCACAGTGGCTGCACCGGTCTGCATTCCCACCAGCAGTGAATGAGGGTTCCTTTTTCTCCGCATCCTCTCCAGCACTTGTCGTTTGTTGATTTGTTGATGATAGCCATTCTGACAGGTGTGAGATGGTACCTCATTATTGTTTTGATTTGCATCTCTCGGATGATAAGTGACTTTGAGCATGTTTTCATATGTCTCTCAGCCTTATTTAAAGAGGTCACACTTTGATTCCTGGTCAGAGCACATGCCCAGATTGTGGGCTCGATCCCTAGTGTGGGACATGTAGGAAGGAGGTAGTCGATCAATGATTCTCCCTCATAATTGATGTTTCTATTTTTCCCTCCCTCTCCCTTCCTATCTGAAATCAATCAAAATTTTTAAATTTTTTAAAAAATAAATAAGTATGCAGGAGTTTTGCAAGGCAGTTGACAAACTTTTGGTAGTTTGGATTAGGCCATCATGGGAATATTCACACTACAGAAAGTGAAAGATGTTACAAATAAAGGATTTTTAAAAATATATATTTTTATTGATTTCAGAGAGGAAGAGAGAGATAGAAACATCAATGATGAGAGAGAATCATTGATTGGCTGCCTCCTGCACATCCCCTACTGGGGATCGAGCCCGCAACCCAGGCATGTGCCCTTGACCAGAATCAAACCCTGGACCCTTCCATCTGTAGGCCAATACTTTATCCACTGAGCCAAGCCGGCTAGTGCTTTTTCTTTTTTTAAGAACAGATTTATTAACACACCACTGCTCCATACTACACATCATTTAAGCATACCCTCTCTCTTCTTTTCAGCTATACTGAATTACTTTCTTTTCTCCAGTAAGTGTGCTATTCTTTTGCCTAGAACACTACTTTCCTTCTCCTCTAGCCCTGGCCCTATTCCTATGAATCTTCCAGTTTTTGCATTAGTTTCTTACAAACATTCATTGCACTCTAGCCCTCACTTCTGAAAGTCTGGGTGACATGTCCCACCTATGACCTCCCAAGGACACCATGTTTTACATTCCTGAGATGATACTGTCACTGCCCTATATTGGCCAGACTATGTTACTTAACTACAAGTGACTCAGGTGCACTTGTTAATTCTTTATTTTAATCCATGTGTCTGATATCTAGAGAAGGCTCAATATTCGATAAATGAGTGAGATGAGTGATTAGAGTTAAGAAGAATTCAGGGGACAAAATCCTTGAAAAATAGGACTTCTAACTTACCTATGCGGAGGTAGAACACCAGAAATTGGGAAAACAATTATCAACCCAGAAAAAAAACTTAAGTAAAAGAAAAAGACAAAACCAAGGTCTTAGAGAGAGAGTTGTCAGTGCCTTTATGGTTTCAGCCCAAGGATGACAAATACTTGTCCAAATGACATCATGACCCATTACCAAGGGCACAAGAAGCTTCCCAATCTGATCCCTGTGCCCTTTTCTACTGAGCCCAAGTGGCTCCTCCATACCAGGGATATTGTCATCAATCAAAGCTGACATTTAAATTGAAACTCATCTGACAATTCAAAGGAGGTCATGAGACACTATGATTACTACCTTCCTCCCAGAAGCCTTTCTGCCCTACTTTCAAGTGTCTCACCAACTTGCTCCCTTTTAGTGTCAGTTTTGAAACTGAGACAAGTGAAGAGGAGAAGGAAGAGGAAGTGAGGAAGCTGTGTAGGAGGGGAAATTTAAAAAAGAAGAGGTTAGGGAGAGCCATCTGTAATCTGTTCTCACATTCCACCCTCTACCCTTTCCTTTGAGTTTCTTCTTTCTCCTTCTTGCTAATTCTCTCCGTGATCATTCTCCCATTTGCACATCTCGTTCCTAGCTTCTGGTTCTTTGTTTAGCCCTGCCTGTTCGCTCCAGGACAGCTTCTCATTTCTTCTCCATTCCCTTGTCTGACCTCTCCATCTCCCTTTCTCCTCTGTCATCCTCTTTTTCTCTCAACTTCTCTTTTTCTCTCCCATTTCTTCCTGCCCTTTACCAGGTTCCATGATCTCTCTCTCCTAATTTTCTTTTTATTTCCTGTGTCTCATCTTTACCCTTCTTTCTTTCACTAGTATCCAGAAGAATTACTTTTATCTTGATCACTATTTTCTTCTTTCCCTGGCCATACTTTTACTTATCTTTCAAGATTCACCTTCTATCCCACTTACTTCCTGACATCCATCTCCTAACTTTCAATGTCCAAAAGGACAGAAAAGAATTTCTATAGAGTACATTTTTTCCTAATAGACCTTTCAATTACATATTGAAATATTTAATCTAAACGCAATAGGTTAAAAAAAATCATATCACATACATAGTAATGTAAACTTGCAAATTATTTTCCAGCTGGGTTTTTACATCTTGCATATCTTCTAAAGGAGAAACTTCATCAAATGTAATTATCTTTAAATTAAAACATAAAAGAAATGCAAAAAAGTATTCTTGTCAATTTTTTGAGAGTTTAATATGTACACATTGCCCAATGTATTACTCGAATTCCAAAGCCATTGCTTTTCCTATCTAACCCTACACTTACGAATTTCTAAAGATATTTGATGGGAAACATTGCGTTCAAATGAGCACCGGCTAATTAGATCATTTACATATTTACTGCCCTTCGAATGCATACCGGATGCTTGTAGGTCTTAGATGCAAAAATCATGCATGATCTCCTAGAGGCCTGAGAGTGGCTTCCTTAATGAATGTCTATGCCTCATCTCTCATTAGCTTAGATATATTAAGGTGACCAGACGTCCCGCTTTTGGTGGGACAGTCCCGATTTTTAACAATTTGTCCCGAGTCCCATGGCGTTTTAAAAAAGTCCCAATTTTTGGAAAGAGACATATGTATTACTCTTTGTAATATTTGAAGTAATAATAATAATACCCCCCCCCCACCGGTCAATGGTGTCCCGCTTTACCAATGTTAAAATCTGGTCACCTTAACTTAATTAGTATTTACTTTTCCTTCACTTCACTTTGTAATTATCTGCATGTTCTTAAAAGTTTCACCTTCATCTTCATGGGGGTCTTAAAACAGTTCACAGTAATCCTCATTTCTCTGTCATTGTGAATACTACAAAGAGGAGAGGGCCTTCTGATTTTGTTTGGCTATTCGCTTTGTTTTGTTTCCCATTGTGTTCTGTTTCATTGTTCAACAACTAAAATTCTCACTTATTGAACTAAAGGTACAGGACCTTCAGGGTTGGTGTTTCCTAATGAAGAACCATGCCTCCTTTTCATGTTGTCCACCAGCTTCATTCTTCTATCATATCACAGTCTTTTCCTTTCATTCACGTTGAATACACTGAAATTTAAGGAAGTCTTGATGAATCAAACTTTGGATTCTGTTTGGAATCCATCACCTGCTCCTCATTGCCTTCAGTACCACCTTAATCCACATTCTTATTCTTCTCAAAACCCGAGCCCATTTCAATTGTTGCTATACTGATTTCTGTGCTCCCAGTCCCTTTCCTCCTCATCCCACACAGGGGCACAAGGGTTATCTATCTGGCATGCAAATATTGTTTCCTTATTCTTCCAGTGAGTAATAAGGAACCACAGAGGTCTTTAAGTAAGAGAAAGTTCATAATCACTAGTATTGCATAAATGTCCCTTCAGATCTAGCCCAGCCCAGTCTCCTCTCCAGTAACTGCCCCTCGCTACAATCACCTACACTTTCAAACACAGAATTTCTTTCCTTAACCATGACAAATTCTTAGAGATCAATTGTCTTTGTGCTATCACTGATGATTGGAATAACACCCTTCCCTCTGTCCACTTAACAATTTCTACTTAACTACTCAAATGTCTTCCCTGACTACCTGAAATAGAGACATCTCTCCTCTCATGCCCATGAAACTATGTGTTTATATACAGTCATATGTGAGTTTATATAGTGGTCTTCTATACTAGAATTAGCTTCTCAAAGCCTTCACCATGTCCTTTGCATCTTGGTATGCCCAATATATATGATATTCAATATATATATTACACAGTGCTTTGCCCAGTGGCTATCAAAGAATGGATACAAGGTAAATATCCAATGAATGTTTGTAGGATGAAAAAGTGGGGTCCATGGCATTAATCACTGAAAAATGTATTTGAATCATAAAGATCTTTACTTTCCATGGTAGGTAGTATTGGATGAATTTTATAGGTAAAGGGGTGGGATTTAAAGTATTTAAGAAATTTAAGCTGAAAAAATATCTGATTTTATTTTCCTTAAAGTATTAATTTGACAATTTTTCCAAATATGTGTTAAAGAGGAAGAGTGGGGCTAGAGACCGAACTGAAAAGAAAAAGAGCAGACCACTTTCAGTTTAGTCAAGTAACCATAGAAATGGAAGGAATGGAGACAAGGTTAGTTAGAATGTAAACTTCATAGGATTGAGTGACTAGCTAGATGTAGAGAGTGGATAGTGAAAGGTAGAAAAAATTAAGTCCCAGAGTTCTGGCATAAAGGAATGAGTAGATGAAGATTCACGAACCACACTAGGGATATAAATGGGAGGGCATGTTTTAGGGGTAAAAATCATTATTAATACTGAATACACTAAATGACAGATTTCTGAGGTAGGTCTAGTAACTAAGTTCAAAACACCAGAATATTATAGGTGTTATACTGAAAATATGAATAAGAAAGTTTTTTTGTTTAAAATGAATTAAACATGTGGCTAGAAGCACGACACATTTAACTACTAATACCCTAAATGGTACTCAAAGGACAAAGTGCAATAGAAACAAAGGGAAGTGGCAATGAAATCAAATAGAACCTGATGAGAACTTTATAATGTAGGTTAAGTTAGAGCTGGATTTTGAAGAGTAAATTCATTCTTGCGCAGAGGAGATCTAGTCCTGCCCTCAGGGAGCTTGCTGTTACTTCGAGTTCAAGATAGGGAATTAGACTGACTGGTGTGGCTCAGTGGTTGAGCATCAACCTATGAACCAGAATATCATAGTTTGATTCCCAGTCAGGTCATGTGCCTGGGGTTGCAAGCTTGATCCCCAGTCGGGGGCATGCATTGATGTTTCACTGATGTTTCTCTCTCTCTGTTCCTCCATGAAATCAATAAAAATGTATTTAAAAAGAAAAGATAGATAATAAAGCAAATTCTAATCAGAATTACAATATAATTTCATGAGCTTTGTAATAGAGAATTTCAGTGCTAGTTTGGACAGAAGACAGTTTTTTTTTAAAAGATTAACCAGAGGAATCACCACACTATTGTCTATGTCCATGAGTTCTTCCTTTTTTTTTTTTTGATGGATCCCTTCACTTTCCATACCAAGCCCTGCCCCTTCCTCCCCCAGCTGTCAGCCTGCTGTTTAGTTCATTTTGTTCCTTAGATTCCACATATGAGTAAAATCATATGGTACATGTCGTTCTCTGATTGGCTTCTTTAACTTAGTATAATATTCTTCAGGTCCATCCATGCTATAACAAATGGTAAGATTTCCTTCTTTTGCATGTCTGAGTAGTATTCCACTATGTACATGTACCACTTTTTTAAAAATCCATTTATTTACTGATGGACACTGGGCTGCTTCCAAATTTTTACTATTGTAAATACTGCTGCAATGAACATAGTGGTACCTATGATCATCAGATCTTATTTTCCTAGAAAATTTTAATTAACTACAGACTTCAAATATGCCATCATCTCCTACTTGGAGAGAGATTTCAGTACTCTAAGTGATCAACCTGCAAAGGGTACTGGAATTTTTCTCCACTTGGAAAATGATGCTACATTTGAAGTCTGTATTTCAAATTTTCTATTGAAACAAGGTGCGACTGACCATTCATGAGGCAATCTACTCAAGTGAGGAAAGAGAATTCAAGAACCACAGGGATAAGTGCCTCATCTGCCCTCTGTCTCACTTCTTCCACTGTGATGGCCACCACCAAGGGCCAACCTGGTGGGCTTTCTGCATGTGCAGCCTTAAATCTGTAAGTCCTTGTCATACAGGTGCTCTTTCAGGCTTGCGCTGCTGAGACTCTGGGCCAGCTAAGGCCCTGGGCATGAGGCTCAGTGGTCAGGGGAGCCATCTGTTTCTCCAGCTTAGGCCTCCCCCTAGAGTGTACTATAAAGGGAGTCTGAGGCTTCCACTCCAATTCTGCCATGGGTTAGCTTCTTATGGAACTTAGGGCAGTGGTTTCTGCCTTTGAATTTTAGCTGAGTTTTTTTTTATAGAATTAAAAAATTAGACCACATACCTCTCAATCTCTTCTACTGAACACCAATGATTTGAGAGGTTAAGAGCACAGGTATTATAATAAAAATAATCTGAATTCAAATATCATCTCTGCCACTGCACCTTGCTTAGCACATCTTTAAAATGGGACAACAACAGCACCTACTCACAGAGTTATTGTGCTGGTTAAATGACACACTGCATACACAGCTTTTAATACTGTGGCTGGTATATAGTAATTGCTCAATAAATATTATAATGACCTTTCCACCAGGAGCTTGACCCCCCAAATGTCAATTCCTGTGGGTTAGCCCTTTTTTCTGAAGCCACCACAAACCCTGACTATAGTTCTACCCATTGCTTGTGGCCAGAACTGCCTACACATATCATAGCCCTCTTGTATACTATATCTGAGTCTTTCCTAAATTATATGACCTGCTCCTCATAAGGGTATCAAGTCTCAAAATCCCAGCTCTTCCTGCTCTACCCTGTTCCACTGGGATTATTAGCCTTGGTTCTGATATAAGTCTGTGATAGATCCATCAACTGTGCTATTGGTAAAGACTCTGACCTCAAATTTGCATCATCTGGCCTGACAAACTGAGCTTTGTTCAAAAACATTTTGGCAGCCAAGTGGAATTGTCTAATTTGAACAAAAAGACTGGGATTGCATTTCAAGTTCCCTGAACCATGCATTCCCAGTCAGTCTTTTGCCTTTCAACTCTATGCTCACTATCCACCCACTGCTCTCTGATGTTGTGCCATCTGCTTTACCTCACAGAGTTCTCTGTGCCATGGGAACCTTCCAATCAGATCCTGTGAGTGTTTTCAACAGGGCTGGCCCCATTATCCACTAAATCCCCACATTTCTATTGCAAAATCCATTCCAAAAGCTGCTTCCCTCTAAGGAATTAGATTATTGGCATGTATCACTTCTGCGTTGGTACAGTAATAAGTAACTTTACATTCCTGACACGTCCCTTGTCAGTCTTCACAATTAAATCTCTCACTCCTTGTCACAAATCGTTCTAGCCTGCTTATTCCAGAGAACGCTGACAATAATTATTATTATGCTTAAAATTTGGAGGTAATATATATATTGAGCACTTACTATTTTTTCTGTATGCCAGGGTCTGTCTTAAGCACATTTCCTGCATTTTTATTGAATCTCAAAGAACAAAAGAGGATAGCTATTACTTTAAATGAATTTAAAGGATAACGAAATAAAACTGAGGGCTAGTGAGCTAAAGTAACTTGCCCAACATAACATGGCTAGTAAGTGAGTACCAGGATTCAAGTGCTGCTCTATTTGACTTTAAAACCCATGAACAAAAGGAAAAAATAAAACATACCTTCACATGACAGTGGAAGTGAGAGAGGTCTGAGAGGTCTCTCTAGCACAGAGTCCCTTCCTGCTTGAGGGAAGAAGGAGGGAATGTGCACCTGTGGGATCTGAGTTCAGCTTTGAAGGATGGAGAGAAATCAAAGGACTTCAAGAGAAAGAACAGGAACAGCATGGAGACAGGAAGCCAAAGGCCTACAGAGTGGATATCTTTTCTTGGCTTGAGCTCACACATAAATAAGTCACGAAAAAAAAGTCACTTTTGAAAGATACACTGGGACCAGAATGTGGAATACCTTTAATCTTTGGCTAAGGATGTGCTTCTCAGTAAGGTTTCAAGCAAAATAAATAAATAATCAATCATGCATTATCATATTTATGTTTTAGGAGTAGTCTTCCATCAATGAACAAATGACATAGTTTGAAGAGGCAAGATTATAGGCAGAGAGACCACAGCTAAATTACCTCAACCATGTAGGTAAGAATTATGAGGATCTAAAGTGGGAAGGGAAATGACAGAGGGGAAGAAGAGGAGCAAACAAAGGTGAAAGATGCTTGCTTTCAACGTTATATTAATGTAAGAGGTTTTGTGTTCAAAAACTTCATTAGCTTCTTGGGAAGACAAAATATATACAAAACACAATAAAAGTATCTTGAAATTTTGAAATAAAGGTCACAAGATTCCATACCACAGAAATCTTAAAGTACCAGTATTTGACTTAGTATAATAACTTATTGAGAGATTTATGGACAAATGTACTCAAAAGAGTGTTAGCATTCAGACTGTCCCTGTTCTGTTTTGTTGTGTGTTTTTTTTTCCACTTTTATAAAGTGAGTAGTAAAATTAAAGAGGGAAAACTTGGAAATGGTAAAAAAGAAATTGTAAAATAACTATTGTCCATCTGTAGGACAAAATATTATTCACTCTCCAAAATAACATGGGTATTATACATGTTTTACTGACATAGAAAACATTCTAGAATATCACTTAGAATGTTAAGGGATAAAATAGTACAAAATCACGTATAGTATAATGATTCCCACTTTGTTTTTAAAACATCTACTCAGTAAGTATTTGCAGCTGTAGAGAAAGGCCATACTATCTTTGGCTTGGTGAAAAGAAATAAGTAATCTATATATAAGGATATGATAAATCTGAAGGAGTAGCTAAAAAGTTTGTAACTTGATAACAGAGGGATGATCTTTTAAAATAAGAACAGTGGTTTACACAATAAGATATTGCTGTCTTCATAAAATAGTTCAGAGTTTACAAATTGGAGGAAACTTAATTCTGTTGCCTTTCACCTAAATCTCAATAAAATGAGTCACATCCATGAGACTCTTTCAGCATTACAGGGACAAAACTTAACTAAATCTAAACTACTTGGCTAAAACCCTGCTCTTCAGGTTTCTCCAGTCTCCTTGACCCACTGGGATGAGGTCCAGGAAGTCAGATTTAGGTGTCCTGTTTGTTGACTCCTCCAAGTGTAAGAGTTTAGTAGGAAGAGCTTCACCCTCTGGTCCACCATAGAAAAACCAGCTCCCAACTCTGAGAACCCTTCCTACCCATCCCGAACCTATTTGATTCCCTGAGATTCCAAAGCACTTCTCTTCTCTTACTCAAAGCCTGGATATAACCCCTGCTCCCTGGAATGAGCCTCAGTGGGGTTACAGACTGGATTGTGTTGATGAAATACTAATAGAGCCTGTTGGAGTTCAGACCCAAGTCTCAGAACAAACAAGATCCAAGCTCACAGAATATGGAGAATGAGTACTAAATCTCTGCTCCCCATGCCTATCCTCACGATGTATCTTGGTTCAGTTCCCTTTTCTATGTATCTCCACTTTCCCATCTGAAATAATGGGTATAATTATACACCTATCTCATTAGGAATATGCCATTAAAAGTTTTTAGCTCATAGCTGCCAATAAATGTTAGCTACTGTTAGGTAAATGACAAGGTTATGATGATCACTAGGAGGAGCTAGCTAAGCCCAAACAGTCAGCTCCAGCCAGAAGTTTCACCAGACTGTGAAGTCCTGGCTGTTTCATCTGTAGGACCTAGAGTGTAGTGAACAGCACGTAGTAGACACTTCACAAATACAGATCAATAAGTGGATAAATGGATCTGACAAATGCCCTCCAACTGCCCAGACCTTAGGCGTCCTTGGGGAGCAGTGATCTCCTACATATCCGGGTAAATAATGTGAGATTTCTGGGAGGGGCATCCAGGTAGCACCTCCAGGACCAGCATGTAGCTACACTTTTCCACAAGTGGCTGCCTCTTTTCCTAGACCTCCATATAACACTAGGCAAAACTAAGGCTTCTGGTTTGGGCAAAACCAGCTGGCACTGTTAGAGTTGGAAGTCTGGCTGCACATCCTGTAGACTCTTTTTGGCAGAGGAGCAATTAAATTGATGGCTGAGCCATCGGAAGTCCTGTAGCTCCTCCGTGTAAGGTGAAGCTCATTAAACTCTATGAAGCAATAGCTACAGGTTCAAGCAATCAAAATCTTAGGTTTATACAGTGGAGTGCAAGGAAGGAGGCCACCCCCTCCTTCCCTGGCTCTCATCTCTTCCATCTATCTCTTAAATAAGAAATTCAGGAGCACAGACTGGTCTCGTTGTGCCTGGACTGGAAATCTCAAAAACTGGCTTTCTACTCTCTGCTTCCCAGAAGACAAGCGATGCCACCCTTTAGCATTCCTAGATGCCTAATTTTCCATACTATTTGTTTGTACCATGAAAACAGATTTTTATGGGTGCAGGTATCCTTTTAAAAGCAATCTGGGCCATTGGTTTTCATTTGGTAGCCTCTAGGCAACTTATTAAAAATTCAAATGCCTAGGCCTCAAATCCAGGTATCCCAATTCAGTGGGGCTTAGATAGGACCAGGGGTTTCTCTTTCCTCCCCCCACCCTCTTTTTTTAAAATAAATGTCCCAGAACATTCTGATGCTCAGTCAAGGCTGAAGGTCACGATAATCTTCCAATTTCTTCTTATGTCCTAACTTTTGAATCTTCTCCATAATATTTATAGCAAATAATCAGTAAGCCCATGTTTGAGAACTACTAGTAATGGGAAGCCTGACTTCTAGAATGAAGCCGTCATTTTAGAGAGTTATATAACATAATTCTGTCCTTTTATTCTAGTTTTAATCATTCTGGGACCTTCAAAAAATAACAGTCCCTCCAATCCCTCCTTTACATTCCAAGTTTCTTTTTTGTATGTATCCTCATAGGAGGATGTTTTTAAGTGAGTTTAGAGAGAAAGGGAGAGGGATAGGGAGAGGGAGAGGGAGAGGGAGAGGGAGAGAGATTACCTCCGGTACGTGCCTGGACCGGGGATTGAACCCAAAACCTAGATATGTACCCTGATCTGGAATTGAACCTGCAACCTTTTGGTGTAAGGGATGATGCTCCAATCAACAGAGTAACCTGGTTAGGGCCAACCCAAGTTTCTTTATGTAAGATGGCTCTTTGTAGGAGGATTAAAGAATTGTTTAAAATGCAGTCTTTCCCAAATTATGTTTCAGAGAGCAGTGCTGTTAGGATGTATTCCATGAAAGAGTGGTCTGTTGTCAAATAAATTTTTTGCTTATCAAACATAGCTACATTCAGTGCTCACATGTACACATTTGACAAGCAGAGGCAAGAAGGTAAACTCTTTCGCATGGCACTGGGAGGAATTTCCACAGTGGATGATAGGAATGACTTTATAACTACTAGTCAACTATCATCTCTGGTCCCTTTAGAATGAATATTTTTATTAAAATAATCTCCTAATTCCTTCTTGCTCACAATGACCAGTCACATTTGAAACCTCATAGAAAAGCAAGGAAAAGTGAGCACTCCGTATGCAATCCATTCCTAGTCATCAAGGGTCAACCCTAGGTCACACCTAGTCAGGAGGATTTGTCAATTAATTAGTCATCATCTTGAGGGAAGGGCTGGGTCTGTCTACTCCCAATATAATTCACTTAGTTCTCATCAATAGCAATTGAAGATTTCACCCTTCACTTAATAAAAAGCTCAGCAGATTTCAGATGAAAGAAAAGCAGAATCAAGGAGGTCCACACCTACCCTTTCCCAGATGCTTGGGAATCTGACCTAATTTTGTTTCAAACATTGCAGAAACCTTTTTATAGCCTTAGAGAAATTGTTTAAAATTGTACTCATGATATGCAACCTGTCTCATGAACTGCTTCCATTCTCCTGTAAATTATTCTAGCCCTATAGTGACCATGCATATTTTTCCTTATAATCACAGTGCTCCTATAATTTTGCATACTCAGTTCCACTTATGCTGTCCACATCCTTTATACTCTTATGGTATTCAGATGTGCCAGACAACATATGTCCAGGGGTTCACCCTAAGAGGCTTGAAGGTTAAATTAAGTAACTTCAAAAACTTACTATAATACAGTGTTAAAATAAACATTTTTGTACAGAAGGATTTTTCCTTGTCTTCATTTTTAGTGTGGATATTTATGAGTGGGATTATTGACCTAAAAATCATAAATACTTTAAGGCAAATTAATCTTTTATAATGTAATAAATAAATACAAATAAATCTAACAAGGTACATAGAGAGATAACAAGAGTTGTTATAAAAAATTATTTAGTAAATATAAATGGTCTAAATTTCCCTAATCAAGGCAAGGAGTCCCCAAATATATCTAAAAAGAAATTTTACCAAAATTGGCTTTAAACACATTTCTAAAACAAAATTACAAATATTTGTTATTTAATTACTTTAAAAGACTTGGGAGGAGCGGGGAGTCATGTTGAAACAAATGAAGAACAAGGTTGCCAATATCAACCTCAAGGAATAAAAGGAAGAAATTAAACAAAACATATTAAGCAAGTTTCATAGGCTTATTTTACAATAATTAAAGTTATAATAACATAAAAATATATAAACATTATGAAGAAAGAAATATATAAAACAAAACATGTGCATATTTAAAGAATAATTAGAATAGTTTTAAATTAATGAAACGAGGCATCTATTGCAAATGAAACAGAAATGTGTGACGACAAAAGCATACTGTTAAAAAATATTTAAAATTTAATCCCACATACTAGAATTTATGGACTCTAATCAAAGAATTAGAACAAAAAATAAAAGATCATATCACAAGAAAATAAATAAAAGAAAATCAATTATATTAAAACTGTTTTATCTAACTTAGAAATTATAAGCACATTTAAATTGATCAAGTCCAGTACCTTAAATATCTATAATAATAAAAGCATAATATGCAAATCAACCAAACAGCAGAATGACGGTCCAGACGATCTTCCGGACAACCATGCTATGACACGCACTGGTGCCAGGCCAGCCAAGGCGGGTGTGATGCTATTGTTCCGGGTGCCCGCCATTGCCCCACGACCGCCCACAGGCCACCCTCTGCACTGCCATCAATTGTGGAACCCTGGCCAGGTGGGCGGGCCTCCCTCTGTGGAGCCATTGATCGTGGGGCTCCATGACCGATGGCTCTGCAGAGAGAGGCCCAGGCTGTCTGGCTAGTGGCACTGTGGTGGGTGGGCGGGGGCCCTGTGATCAATGCCCCACAGAGGGAGGCCCAGGCCACCAGCCAGCAATGCTGTGGTTAGTGTGCGGAGCTGGCTAGTGATCAGACCACAGAGGGAGGCCCAGGCCAGCCAAGCAATCTTGCCCCATACCTGTCACCCACAGAGGGAGGCCACCTGTTTGGGGGGGGGGCAGCACCACACTGATGGCAAGCAGTGGCAGTGGTGGTGGTGGGGCCAGCTGCCAGCAGCCAGGGGAAGGAAAGACCTGATAGGCCCTGATTGCCAGCCAGGCCTAGGGACCCTACCCAAGGGGTCCTGGATTGTGAGAGGGCGCAGGCCGGGCTGAGGGACACCCCCCTCCCCTGCATGAATTTCATGTACTGGGCCTCTAGTAACTAATAACACAGACTGAAATTATGGAGTCAAATCAAGTAAAAAGCAGGAACATAGATTTTATAATATTGAAGAGAGAATACATTAGAAAAGTGGTCACTTAAAAGAATATGACCTTTTGAAATAGTGCCATTAACATGAATGACATTATATTTTTAAAAATAAAAAATATAATACAAGAGGAACAAACTTGAAAGTAATAATAATAAAGGGATGTAGCTTAAGGTGATTCTCTTTTCTTTTATATATTTAATGATAAAGTTTCATATTTAGAGACCTCCCTAAATTAAGTCTTTTCCATGGCTTACATTTTTCTCAAAACTTCGTTATGTACATGTCCACTTTGATGTGCTACAATTTTCATGATTCCCATGTATATATGTATTCGGCACCAATGGAATAAATAAAGACACTCCTGAATTCTCAATGTGAGACTAGTAGGCTCCTAGTGTCATCGTAGTGTCCTCACTTCTTGCATGAAGTGTGCTCTGGTAGTGGATCATGTAGCTTTTTGCAACGTCAAATATACTTTATGCAATCTGTCATCAACAGCTTCCGGTATTATTCCGTTGTGTGCAAAAGCCTACCTCAGCTTTATAGACACTGGAGGACAGGTCAGGTATTGGCTTTATTTTTGCTTTTCATTTGTTTACAAACATCCCTAGAGAATAATAATACCACAAGGGGCTTAAACTTAGGTATAAGGCAGACCCAATTTGCTGAACGTCTCTGAGCTTAATTCCCTCATCTGTAAAATAGGACTAAAATACCTTGCTTTGAGACTTAAGAGAAATAACACTGCACCTGGAATAAACTAAAACTTTGTTTTTCTTTTTCCTCTTCAGACTTTTTTAGTGGGGTGATTCTGACGCTGCAACTTCTCCACATGCTTGCTTGCTCTCTGCCATCCCCTTTGTCTCTCCATCTCACCCCGTCTCTCAATTCACGCCTCATCAAGAATAACACAGGGATGCTTCCCTAGTGGCTGATGAGGGGAACAATCCTGGATGTGGCATATAAGGAGCAGGTTTGCAAAATGAGTTAAGTGCCCTGGCCCTGGACTCCCTGTGCTTGACTCCCGGAGCATTTACTAACAATTCTGTGAAGCTCGACAGGTTCTTCAACTCCTCTCTGCCTCAGATATGCAATACCAAAAAAAACCAGCAGTTCCATTACTGAGATGCTGTAAGTATTCCGTGAGTTGACATATGTAACCACTTGGATGAGAGGGTGACGCATATCTCACGTTCAATAAGTGCTAGCTATTATTACAACATAAGTAGTCTGTAAATGTATGTTGAATAAAACTGTTCATGGCTGAGTATAATTCACATATTCTAAGCTTCACCTGGATATGACAATATAATAAGGTCACATTTACTTTTTATAACCAAACTAAAAGCCTGGTGCACAATATATTGTGCACTCGGGGGGGGGGGGTCCCTCAGCCCGGCTGTGCCTGCTCACAGTCTGGGACCCCTCGGGGGATGTCCATCTGCTGGCATGCCTGGCCAGCCTGGGTGAGGGGCTGATGGCAGTTTGCAGGCTGGCCAAGCCTGTCCCGCCCACCTTGCCCACCCTGCAGCCCACCACCCGCCTCGCCCACCCCGCAGCCTGCCACCCGCTCCACCGCCTGCTCAGCACTCGACTCTGTGTCTGCTGGCCTCCATCTTGGCTGAGTTAATTTGCATACAGCCACTCTGATTGGCTGGTGGGTGTGGCTTGGCTGGTGGGTGTGACTTAGGCATCCCAGAGAGACAGTTAATTTAAATATTACTCTTTTATTAGAGTAGATTGTGGTAAGATTAAAATCATCCACCCTCCACAAGTTCCTCAAGTATTTCTGAGACTTTCCCCATGACTGCTATTTATGTAGTTAAGAAATAGAACTTCTAGTCCCTCTGCCTTCAATTCTCTATCATGCTACTATTCCATAGTCTCTATTGCCCATGACCCTTGGAAATTATTATTTTGTTGGCTACAGCTGATGTCCAGAGGAGATCATCATCATTATTCTCTTCTGGCATCAGCTGAGATGGTAATTTCCCCCAAACTGTTTTGCTTTTGTTACTCAGAACATCCATGACTAGGATTTTTGGCTAGAATTTACAGAAGTTTTTTGGATAAGGGAAGAAAGGTAAAATACTGAGAATAACAGAAAGTCCTTTGCATGGACATTTCCTCTTAACTTGGGGAGTCATATGTTATCCCCTCAAAGAGACCTTACCAAATCATCCCCTAACACATCTTCCTGTTATAACTTTCTTCTCCTTCTCCCTTTTACTGTTTACCGGACCTGAAGTTATCTTCTGTATTTGTTTACTTGTTTATTTCCTCATTTGAGAAAGGGAGTTCTTGTTTATTCCTAAGTCCCTAGAGCCTAGAATAGGGCATGTGTCACTGTATGAAAACAATGCATATTTGTCATAAGAAAGGATGAGTGAATGAATGAAACCAGACCAGCCTTAGAATGTAGGTAATTTTTGTGCATTTCTTAGATATAAACTTGCCTTTTTCAGACATGGTCCTCTATGACCCATAGGACAAGATAAACTAAATCACTGAAGTATCTGTCTTCCCTGCTTGATTGTCAGGGCAAGAACTGTGTCTTATTTCCTCTCACAACATGGCACCAACTTCTAGACAAGTGCATGCCCTGTAGTTGGTGCTTTGTAAACTTTTCTATTAAAGTATTTAAAACAGTATTCAAATTGATGAAATACTATGCAATTAAGAAGAGCCTTCTTATTTAATAGAAAACACAAAATTGAAACCTTGTGAAGAAATCATGCTAATACATAGCTGACCTGCTCAACATTTTTACAAATTACATTTTTTTGACTCTTCACATCTCTCACTGATGAGTCATTCTGTTCCCACCGTTACTAAATATGACAAATTCTTTCACTGTAATTACAGGAAACTTACAGAACACCAACTCAGCAATAAATGAACCATTTAACCCATCATGTACTAATGCTTTCCATTAAAAAATCCAATGACTAAGGAAATGGTTTCCCGATGTGTACTTTCATATTATTCCATAAAGGGCCAAAGTTATCATAGTCAGCGCTTGAATTGTTCCATTTGGTGTCCTGAGGAGAAAGCAACATTCAAAGTGACGTGTCTTGGGAGTCAACCAGCCTAAGGTTTCTCGGTGTTCAGGAATGTGAGGATGATAGCAAATTCCCATCACCAAAGTGGTAACACAGCTACTCAGCTATTTTGATGTTGAGAGTTTCCACCCTAGTTTTCACATAGGTTCAACAATATATATATATATATAAACCCACCACCTAATTAAATTTTTTAAAAATCACAATCTAAAAGATATTAAGTATGTAAATTAATTCTATTGAAATATTATATTATTTAATTTCATGGCAAAATCTCACTGTGTGTAGAAGCACAGTTTGTTTCTGCTTGGAAAAAAAAATGTTTGGTGCCCCAGTTCCCTCATTTGTAAAGTGGCTGTAATAGCTATGGAGTTGAGAGAATTACCTTACGTTTAAGGGAGACAGTGATAATGATCACAATAATTATAGCTCCTATTTCTGTTTACTATGTGCCAAGGATTGGGTTAAGTATTTTATTTGTATACACTAAATAAACTTCACAAAAACCTATGATATCGATGGATGTCCAAATAAATAAATAAATAAGGAACCAAGGCACAAGTGATTAAATAACTGCCAGTGAGAACCACCATAGTGTAAAATTCCAGTTGGCACCACTGATGTTGTCATCTATGTACAGCAGCCCCTAGAAACATGCTGCAAAATAGACCCGAGTGCCAGAGCCAAAATGGAAATCAAGCTCTTAATCATAATGCTCTACCCCTTGGTTAGCCATGAAATACAGCTCAGATGCAAAATGACTACCTGGTATCTGCATAAACAATCAAAATGTTAAAATAATGAATTTTATTTTGAATGCCTTGGTTAGGAGAATTTTAATTAGATGCATTTAAAAGAGAAAAGTTATTAAATTTACCAAAAACACTAATTCAAAAGAAAGACCACTTAATCAGCTTTGCAAGAATCACTAGTTTGAAACTAAATAGGGCAGAAGAGAGCAGACCAGTGGCTGAGGTTAAATTAGCATGGTGGTACCATTGTCTTACTTGTTAACCTCATATAAACAGCTGTAATTATGCTCTAGCTGGTTTGGCTCAGTGGATAGAGTGTCAGCCTGCAGACTGAAAGGTCCCTGGTTCAATTCTTGGGGAGACAGGTGGTGGGTGGGGAAAGATTAACCAAAGAATTTGTATGCACATGTTCATAATCCATGGACACAGATGATAGTGCAGTGAAGAGCTGGGGCAGGAGAGAAGGAGGGCTGGTGCAGGCTAGAAGGCAACAATGGGAGGAAAGGGAGAACACATGCAATATTTTCAATATTAAAGATAAGAAAGAAGAAAATAAGATAATAACTTTAGAGAATAAAATTAAACAAGTTTTGGAAGGAGAAATTTTTTGGTTCTTAGCTATTGAAAGTAACAAAAATATAATCATTTTGCCAAACATTTTTCATATTTTAACTTATCTCAACAAGAAAGGTGCTATTTTTATTTCCATTTCATATTTTACAGGGAATTTAAGTAACCTGCCCAACTACCCATAGTTAGTGGTAGAACAGGAATTTGAACCCAGCCTTGCCTGATGTTAATCACTAAGGACAGCCCCACCAATGGTCCTAACTATGTCTATGTGTCATTTCTCCGCTCCCTTGTTCAGTGGGATCACTACCATTGCCTTCTTTGTTGGTCTTGCTTAATTCCCTGCATGATTTTAGAAGAGTCTATAGAAAAATGTTTTACTCCTTGTTTTTCTCATTCATAATTCCTAGAACCCATAAGCTTCTTTCATTTTGAGAAGAAGCTAGAGATAAAGATATAAAGTATCAAATCCTGGTTCTGATTATGGAACTTCATCCACAAACTAGGGAGGGGCAGACTCCAGAAATGATGTTTCTTCCTCACACAGGCGATCATACCTGATTGCCTGTTCAGGGACTGTCACCCCGACAAGATTCTCTACCCATCTACACACACACAGAGTGGACTTTATGATCGAATCTAATAAAAGAGTAATATGCAAATTAATCCACACTTTGTTACAGCCACAAGCCACGCCCACCAACCAATCAGGAGCAAATATGCAAATTAACTCAACTATGATGGCAGCACCTGGAGCTGGAGTTGCCCCAGGTGATGGAGGAAGTCAGGCCCTGAGGGCCCTGAGCTCTACACAAGGCTACAAAATTTCAATTATAGAAGATAAACAAACTCCAGATACCTGCTGGGCTGGAACCTTGGGTTGCAAGGGGCAACCCAGGCTTCAAGTGGGGAACCAAGGCAACAAAGTTTCAATTATAGAAGTTAAATAAATCCCAGATACCTGCTTCCAGCCAGGCACCCCAGTAAGGACCTGAATCCTGAAGGGGCTTGGGCAGCCTAAAAACAGCCCTCAGCCCCTCACTCAGGCTGGCCACGCACCCATGGGGTGAGGGTCCCCACTGGGGGACTTGGAAAGCCTACAAACAGCCATTAGCCCCTCACCCAAGCTGTCCAGGCACCCCAGCAGGACCCCCCACCCCGAAGGGGCTGTGGCCAGCCTGCAAACAGCCATCAGCCCCTCTCCCAGGCTGGCCAGGCATACCAGCAGGTGGACATCCCCCAAGGGGTCCCAGACTGTGAGCAGGCACAGGCTGGGCTGAGGGACCACCCCCCCCCCCGAGTGCACAAATTTTTGTGCACCAGGCCTCTAGTCTATTTGTATAAAAACCCTGGGTATAACATCACGACCAAGGCTCCACCAACCGGAAGGAAGTCAGTCCTGCAGGGTTTGTCTTGGAAAGGGCTGCAATCTCCCCAAGCTGTTTCCCGGCGAGGTTTCAGGCAGGAACCCGCCCTTGGAGTGTGGATGCACTGAGTCCTGGGTCCTCTTAGCCACAGCTGCATCCTCCCCAAGCTGTTTCTGGTAAGGGCAAGGTTTGAGGCAGGAACTGGCTTTCGGAGCATGGAGGCATATCTTTATAAAGTTTTAATACGTTATATTAGAGGCTGTGGTAGTACTGTTTTACCCACAGTGTCTACAGGAATTGCTGCAAATTTACTCTCAGTGGAAGCACCTTTCATTCCCAATATAAATTACCCATTCCACTAAATGAAACTTCAATTTCTAGACTCGATATAAACAGTGATGTTGCTAAAACTATTAAAAAGGCCCAACTTCTCATTATTGATGAATGCGCCATGGCATCCAGTCATGCTATAAATGCCATAGACAGATTACTAAGAGAAATTTGAATGTTGTATTTGGTGGGAAAGTTCTCCTTTTTGGAAGGGATTTTCGACAATGTCTCAGTATTGTACCACATGCTATGTGATCTGCCATAGCACAAACAAGTTTAAAGTACTGCAATGTTTGGGGATATTTCAGAAAGTTGTCTCTTACAACAAATATGAGATCAGAGAATTCTGCTTATAGCAAATGGCTAGTAAAACCTGGAAATGGCAAACTTGATAGCAGTTTTCATTTAAGAATGGATATTATTGAAATCCCCTGTGAAATGATTTGTAATGGATCTATTATTGAAGCTACCTTTGGAAATACTATATCTATAGATATTATAAGATTTGGAAACAGCCTAAGTGCCCATCAGCAGATGAATGGATTAGAAAACTGTGGTACATCTACATAATGGAATACTATGCTGCTGTAAAAAAGAAGGAATTCTTACCATTTGCAGCAGCATGGATGGAACTGGAAAGCATTACGCTAAGTGAAATAAGCCAGTCAATGAAAGAAAAATATCACATGATCTCACTTATTTATGGATAATAAAGACCATTATAAATTGATAAACATAAACAAATACAGAGACAGAACAGCTTTGAACAGACTGTCATCCTACAGCTGGAAGGTTGGGGAGGGTTGGGGGGGGAGAATTAAGAGATCAACTGAAAGACTTGCATGTATGCATATGAGCATAATCAATGGACACAAGAAATGGGGGGGGGAGTAGGGAAGGAGGGGGGAGGGGCAAGGGAAAAAATGAAGACCTATCTATCACTTGTTGTGATACTTTAAGCAACAAAAAATAAAAAATAAAAAAATATATATATATATCTAAATGTGCAATTCTTTGCCCAAAAAATGAGCAAGTTAAAAAATTAAATGAAGAAATTTTGGATATACTCAATGGAGATTTTCACACATATTTGAATGATGATTCCACAGATGATATTGAAAAGGAAAAATTTTACATCAAATTTCTTAATAGTATTACTCCTTTGGGAATGCCGTGTCATAAATTAAAATTGAAAGTGGGTGCAATCATCATGCTATTGAGAAATCTTTTTTTAAGTGTACAATTCAGTAATTTTTATTATATTCCCAAGAATGTGCAATCATTACTATTAATTACTGATTCAATAGTTTTAATTGTTATAGGACTTGTATTCAGATGTTCTCTTCTTTCCTTGAGCCAGTTTTTGGTTTTGGTTTTGGCCAGTTTAGACATGCTTTCTTTTAGCTCTTTTTTTAAAAAAAATATCTTTTTTGTTCATATTATTACAGTTGTTCCTCTTCCCCCCGCTCCATAGCTCCTCTCCTTCCAGTTCCCACCCCACCTTCTGCCCTTACTCACCTCCCACTGTCCTCATCCATAGGTGTACGATTATTGTCCAGTCTCTTCCCGCACCCCCAACACCCTTTTCCCCCCGAATATTATCAGTCCACTTCCTTTCTATGCTTCTGACTCTATTCTATTCACCAGTTTATTGTGTTTATCAGATTTTTTTATTCACTTGATTTTTAGATTCACTTGTTGATAGATATGTATTTGTTGTTCATAATTTTTATCTTTACTTTTTCTTCTTCTTCCTCTTCTCAAAAGATACCTTTCAGCATTTCATACAATACTGGTTGGGTGGTGATGAACTCCTTTAGCTTTTTTTTTTTTTTGTAGGTGAAGCTCTTTATCTGACCTTCAATTCTGAATGATAGCTTTTCTGAGTAAAGTAATCTTGGTTGTAGGTTCTTGCTATTCATCACTTTGAATATTTCTTGCCACTCCCTTCTGGCCTGCAAAGTTTCTGTTGAGAAATCAGCTGATAGTCATATGGGTGCCCCCTTGTAGGTAACTGATTTCTTTTTTCTTGCAGTTTTTAAGATTCTCTCCTTGTCTTTTGCTCTTGGCATTTTAATTATGATGTGTCTTGGTGTGGTCCTCTTTGGATTCCTTTTGTTTGGGGTTCTCTGCACTTCCTGGACTTGTAAGTCCACTTCTTTTACCAGGTAGGGGAAGTTTTCTGTCATTATTTTTTTCAAATAGGTTTTCTATATCTTGCTCCCTCTCTTCTTCTGGAACCCCTATAATTCTGATGTTGGTACACTTGAAGTTGTCCCAGAAGCTCCTTACATTGTCTTCTTATTTTTGGATTCTTTTTTCTTTTTGCTTATCCATTTGGTTGTTTTTTGCTTCTTCGTATTTCAATTCTTTGACTTGATTCTTGCATTCCTCTAGTCTGTTGTTGGATCTCTGTATAATATTCTTGATTTTAGTCAGTGTATGCTTAGATTTATTGAAGGTCTCACTAAGTTTATCAGCAGTTTCTAGAAAATTTTTGAAAACCCTTATAACCGTAGTTTTGAACTCTATATCCTGTCATTTGCTTTCCTCCTTTTCTGTCATTTGTGATCTGTTTCTTTGTCTCCACATTTTGGCTGCTTCCCTGGGTTGATAGAGTGGCTTTCTGTGTTAGGTAATCACTAAGAGGAATTGACCTCCAATCCACTTGGCTATGAGAGTCAGCTGTGTCTATGGTGGGTGAACTTCTGTGCTGGAGACACCCTTATGGGGCAAGACTTGTTTCAGTGGGGCTTTGGTGCTCACTGAGTCTGCCCCCTGAGTGTGTCTCTTATGAATCTGAGGAGTTGTATTGAGGATGGTACCACTCTGACCACTGGGTACGCTGGCTCTTGTATCTCCAAGGAGTTGCTATTTTAGCCTTTGCCTGAGGCTACTCAGCCTTTTATATGCAAAAGCCTTTGCACTAAGCTTGGGTGGGGCGGGCTCTCGGGGAGTCTACAGGGTGGAGCAACCTGCTATGGCTGCTTCTCAGCCCTGCCCTAAGAGGCAAGGGGTCTCAAGCGACTCTGGAGTTCCTCCCGGTGCCAGACGGTGTCAGATGGTGCCAGAAAGTCCAGCTCCTCCCCGTATGGTTCTGAATCCCCAGAAACTTGCCTGGAACTTGAGTTCAGAGTCGTCAGGAGCTTGTGCCTCCCTCCAGTACAAAATGCTGCCAGTCCTTTCCACGAGGCCCTTTGCTGCGCGAGCCTCTGTACTTCTGCACTTTATTTCTGAACCTCCTCTGAGTCTCAGTCTCTTTCTAGTTGTAGAATTTCCACTCAGCCAGCCTTCCTGTGGGTCTGGGTGGTGTCCATTTTTTCCTTTCGCTGTGGTTTTGAAATGGTTGTGCACAGCTGCAATTCCGGTGTTCACCTATGCCGCCATCTTGGTTTCTCTCGTTATTGAGAAATCTTAACACTTTGTAATCAGGCATTTTCCCGCCAAATCGCGTAGTAACACAGGGCTTTTTTGACATTTTCTCACCAAAATTAGACTTTCCATAAAATATTCATATCTTTCAATCTATTTGATATTTTTCTTTGAAACTTTCAGTGTTTTAGTTTAAAAAGAGGTCTCTATTTATTTACTTTGCAAAATATGTGTTGGCGCCCTTGTTTACAAGTTTCCCGTGCCCCACCGCTTAGCAGAACAAAACGAGTTAACTCATCTCCCGCGCTTTGGTACAAAAAGCAATATGACGAGTTTACTCATTTCCCGCAAAAAAATGTGTTTTGTTTTTTTTACAAAGACTAAATGGGGTCTTTGTAATGGTACCAGATTTATTATCAAAAGATTATGACCTAATATTATTGAAGCTGAAGGATTAACAGGCTCTGCAGAGGGAGAGGTTGTTCTGATTTCAAGAACTGATTTGTCCCCATCTGACACTGGCCTCCCATTTAAATTGATTCAATGACACTTTCCCGTGATGCCAGCATGTGTGATGACTATTAATAAATCACAAGGACAAACTCTAGACAGAGTAGGAATATTCCTACCTGAACCCGTTTTCACATATGGTCAGTTATATGTTGCTTTCTCTCGAGTTCGAAGAGCATATGATGTTCAAGTTCTAAATACTTCAACACAAGGGAAATTAGTCAAGCACCCTGAAAGTGTTTTCAATCTTAATATGGTGAACACAGAGATTAGAATAAGTTTAATTACTTTATCAGTCATTGTTTGCATCACTGTTGTTTTTATATCATGTTTTGTTGTTTTTATATCATGTTTTTGTTGTTTTCATATCCTGTTTTTGTTGTTATATCATGCCTCTGTTGTCATATCCTTCTGTATTGTTTATTTATTAATAAATTTATATATTATTTTCATATACATTTTACTAATTTCCTTTCATCTCTCACACTTTTATTATAGAGAAAGGGCAAATAGCAATATTAAAATATTTCCGCTAATTAATTCCCTTTTAATGTGCACAAATTTCATGCACCGGGCTACTAGTTAATAATAAGAATAACAGTGACAACAGCTTGCACTTATGGGAGTCTTCGATTTTTATCAGTGCTTGTAAATGTTTCATATTCTTTATCTTATTTAATTCTCACATCCATATTAAAAACTAGATAATACCATCATCACTTTGCAAATGATGGAACTAAGCTCATACAAATTAAGTAATTTTGTCACCAGGCCTGTAAGCTGGAGTTGGAACACTGGACTTTCTGGCTCTAACTCCCTTGCTCTAACCTTTATCCCATATTACCTCTGATGCCATCTCATCAAAACTGAATTAATATTTGAGCATAAATATAACACTGATATAGTACAAACACATACACACATGCATGCATGCACGTAAAAGTACCATATTTATACATTATGCAATTCCACACCTACAGGTATTTTCTCACAACGTGTTTCAAGTTTCACTTAGCAGCACTGTGACCAAGCGAGCCTCATGAATTCCACAAATAGTATTGATATAGTCTGATGCAATTCAGAGGAGGCCTTATTATTATACACTGTTTGTGGCTTTTTATAGTTTACAAAACTTGCATCTAGTTCTCATTCGATGTTCTCACATCAAGCATGTGATGTACAATGATCCCATCTTGCAGAGGGAATAAAGCCTCTGATAACTAGATAAGAAGCTGACATCAGAAGCCAGCAGAGGAAAGAGTGGGGAATTGAATCTCAGCTTGAACTCCAAAGCCTGGGCTACAGGCATCGCTTCTCCCTGTCTCCCTTCATGTGTTTCCTGGAATCTTTCCTCACCCTAAGCTCTTCTCTTCCATGTGTAGTCGTTGATTCTGATCAACTGTGGAGTAGAATCTTCCCCTAGATGGAAATCTTCAATCAACTGCATTACACAAGAATGCTTTTTACCTGGGTGGTGTCCTTTTCAACTAAGTCTTTTACTTCCCTGTGAAACCCCTGGATAAGGTCCAAAATAAAATGTGCTGAATGGCTCCATGCCCTCTAGTGCTGAGTCAGCTAATGCAGGGTCTGCGTGACAGAAGGCAGTTGATGTACAAAAGCAGGCCTCTTCAGCTTCTCAGTAGCCCCAGGCCTAGGAACCCACTAAGCCAGCTCTTTGTCGGGAATGGCTTTTGGCTTCTACACTGCAGCGTTTTTGTTACTTTTTTTGTTGTTGTTGTTTTGTTAATCCTCACCGGAGGATGCTTTTTCCATTGCTTTTTCAGAGAGAGTGGAAAAGAGGGAGGGAGAAGGAGAGAAAGAGAAAAAGATCAATGTGAGACAAACACATCTATCAGGTGCCTCTTGCACCTGCTCTTGACTGGGATCGGGAATCAAATCTGCAATCCAGGTACATGCTCTTGACCGGGAATCACACCCTCTACCCTTTGGGTTGCAGGCTGACGTTCTAACCCCAGGAAACCACTGGCCAGGACTTGTTACTTGTTTTTTAAGTAGAAGAGATGTAAGGATCAAAGGCCTTTCCTCTTGACACCCTGTGTCTAGTTTTTCTTTACCTACACCTTTTTTGATTCCATGTAGTCATATAAATGGGACATTTGGCAATAATTCCAAGCTATGACTTCTTGTGAATTAATGTTAACTCCTACAAACTACTGCCTATATCCCCATTAAAAAAAAACAAACTAACAAAGAAAACGATGGTCCCAATCCAGCAAGAGAAGCCACATCTAGGACCTATGAACAATGCAACATTGTGGTACTGCCAGGATGGTGAAGAAGCTGGATGCATGATACTCTTTATGTCTCTTAAAGCAAACCACATTCCAGCCTGCCGTTACTGCTACATTAGTCTCTGTACTGTTTCCTGTATACATTATTGCCTCCTATAATCTAATCTCTAAAAATCAGCCAACGTGATATTGAAAACATAAGCCATATCATGTCACTTCTCTTCTTAACCTCATCCTATGTCTTCTCATTACTCTAGAATAAAAACCAAATTCCCTATAATGCTGGCTTCTTAGATTTTCTTCAGAGGACATCCTCAGAGGGACTCTTGGCAAATTCAAGATCATCAGTCCTTGAACACCCAGCACAGGCAGATTTTCCCTATAAAATATTTGGATTCAAGGAAGAAATCTAAGAGCAGCAAGAAAAAGAGATCAGTGCAGAATGCCAGACTGGGAGAGAATCCTCCAAAGAAAATGACATGCTTCTTATGGGAACTGAAGAGAAACATTCAGGTCTATGTTGTGGATAAGTTTTACAGAAAGCAGGATTATTTAGCTGGAACTCAAAGCATTGGATTTTACTCAGTTAATTTTAGTTTTTAAAAGATTTAGTGTTTTAGGATTTTGGCACCTTTAAAGCTAAAATGGAAATTTAAAATCAGCTATTCCAAGACCCTTACTCTATGCATTTTAGCAATAGGGCAGAAGATGCCACATGCTAAGCATTTTGATAAACTTGAAAACCCTCCAAAAGACTATACAACTATAATGGTTTATATTTGGTAGAACTTTTTTTATTTACCAAGAATTTCCTCACACACTTATTTCCCACAATAAGGACACTAAAAAACAGAATCATTTTTCCAAAATTGCCTTGTGGTATCCTCATACAAGCACTTCTCAACCTCTTCTGTTTAATTTTCCCCCACATCACCATTTAGCATTCAGCATATTATATTTTATTTTATTTGTTTTTATTTCTATGCTCACCAATAATAGCAATGTATATAGTAAATTCATCAGTTACTATCCTAAGAGCTTGATGCACATTCATTCATTTAATCTTTGTAACAAACTATAAACCAAGTATGATTATTTTTAATATTTATTTACTTATTTTTAAAATTATTTTCAAGAGGAAGGGAGAAAGAGAGAAGGGGGGTGGGCATCGATGTGAGAGAGAAACATGGATCAGTTGCCTCCCCAGACGTGCTCTGACCTGGGATTGAACCCTCAACCTAGGTATGTGCCCTGACTGGGAATCGAACCCACGACCCTGCAGTGCACAGGATGACACTTGAACTAGCACTATTATTATCCTCATTGCAGAGATGAAGAAACTGAGGGAAAGTGGATGAGTTCCATTCTGACCTTGGTGAGACTGAAACACCTACGAGATATTCATGCACAGGTATCCAGGAGGGCACTGTACCCAATCCTGGAACTCGGGAAAGAAAATACATTAGAATCAGGTATTAGAGGCCTCAGTCTGTGGGTGGAAACTAGA
>PVJC01007727.1:12810-43810 GCA_004026665.1 Murina feae | reverse complement strand
TATATTCATATGTCATTTGTTTGTACTATTAGTGTAAATAATGATCATTGCTACAAGTTTCCATGTTCTAATACCGAAATGAAATTACTTAGGCAAACAAGTTCCTGTTGTAATTGATGTAGTAATGGAAAATACAATACTATAACTTCCCCAGTCTTAGAGGCTTTGAATAATTCCATGCTTGCTTTGAATAATTCCATGCTTGCTTATTCATTCATCTTCTTTTACTTTCATTGTACCTGTTTCTTGGCCATTTTTTAAAAAAGGATAGCCAGTAGTTACACAATCAAGCCATTTTGCTACTTAGAATCATAGAGTATCATGGATGGAGGTACTTGAATGGGAGTCAAGCCTGCCATCTAATGCTTGGATTCTCCCTGTATCATTATTAGCCTTCATAAGGGGGAGCTCACTTCCCATAACAGTTCCTTCTGTTTTGGGCATGGCCTGGCGATGTAGTCAAAGCCTCATAATCTTACAACTTGAAAACAGCTTGAAGCCCAGACCAGTTTGGCTGGGTGGATAGAGCATCTGCTTGTGGACTGAAAGGTCCCAGGTTTGATTCCAGTCAAGGGCATGTACCTTGGTTGTGGGCACACCTCCAGTGGGAGGTGTGCAGGAGGCATCTGATTGGTGTTTTTCTCCCATCAATGTTTCTGACTCTCTATCCCTCTCCCTTCATCTCTGTAAAAAAAAAAAAAAAATCAATAAAATATATTAAAAAAACAAACAAAAAACAGCTTGAAGGTTGAAATTAATGGTAAATATGAACTTGAAAGGTTATCTGCAGACTGTTGTTATTCCGCTGCTTATCTACAGGAGAATTTAAAATTGATGGAATTTGTCTGAAAGAGTGTTTCTTTTTAACAGGCAGTTGATGCCTCCACCAGCCTTTCCAGTGACTGGAATAAAAACAGAGTCTGATGAAAGGAATGGGTCTGGGACCTTAACAGGGAGCCATGGTGAGTAAGGTATAACTGGGGGACTAAGGGAGTGGCTAAGACTTGTGCTAAGCTACTAATTTTCTAACCTGATGTTCATTCAGGTGCGATACATTTAGGAGTGTAATCCAGCCTCTATAATCTAATGAAAAACTTTTCTTTTTATTCATATGGACAGCATATAGTTACACAGCATTTTATTTTCAACCGACGTGTGTCTAGAAAAGAGTCAGTCGACTTATATTTTATACATAACATCAGTGACATTAAAACCCTAGGAAATACTAATGATTGGTAGGTCATTTCAAAATTTTGTTGCCTTGTTATCTAAATACTTGGAAGTAATCTGAAACAGAATTAAAGATGGATATTTTTATATTGGAAACTGAGCCACGTCTCCTCTCATAGCTCTATTGGTTGGGAATGGTCAGCCTATGGCTATTATAAAAAAATGGTTGCTTCTTAGTATCCCAGAACTCTTAGATCCTGTAGAGTTACATGGGAACATTTTTGTTACTTCCCTTTAGTCACAATACAATGAACAGAAGAAAATTAATTTTTTTCTTTTCTTTAAACTCTTTAAAAGGTGAAGTATCAGCCTTAAAAGATGCCCTTGCTAACTTTCCTCTTTTCTTTTTTTTTTCTTTTTCTTTTCTTTTTTTTATGTGTGTGTGTTTCTTTTTTCTTTTTCTGTTTTCTTACATGGTTCTGGTGGATTCACATTTGCTGATGCTGGTGCTGTTTTTCGTGTGACCTTCAACGCATTTGGGTGACCACTGACCCTGTGACCTCAAAATGGCGTCCAACTAACCACTTAAAATTAACATCTTTTTTTTTTTTTTTTAATTAACGAATTTATGGTATTATCTTTTTTTCTCGGCGGGGAATGGGGTTTGGGTTGTTTTTCTCTATTCTAGATTATCCAGTCAAGAAGATGAAAACCACAGAGAAGGGATTTGGCTTGGTGGCTTATGCTGCAGATTCATCTGACGAGGAGGAGGAACACGGAGGTCATAAAAATGCAAGTAGTTTTCCACAGGGCTGGAGTTTGGGATATCAGTTCCCTTCATCACAACCACGAGCTAAACAACAGATGCCATTCTGGATGGCTCCATAGGAAGCAGTGGAACGGACTTTTTTGACCCTCGGTGACTCTTTAGCAATAATGCATGCATTTGATTTAACAAGACTTTGGCCTGTACTGGGAACCATCGTGGACCTTGGCAGAAGTTAGAGGTGCAGTGTCTCCTTTCTTAAAAGGCTTTCATTCTTTTTAAAATACCTTTTTCCTTCAGTGGCATAGCATCTGCTAAAATTTATGTGGGATCACAAATTTGTCTGAGAAGCTTTTTTATTTAACACTCGGTGCAATGTGCTGTCCAGCACCGCATCCATTGGGGTCATTCCTGTGTGCATTGGACCTGGTCTGGCCTTTCCCAATGAGTAAGCCCTATTCTGATGTAGACAGTTTTATTTGTATTTTACTACTGTTTGGTCAATTTTGATAATAACTTGTTACAAACCAAGCCTTACTATTTATTAGTAGGGAAATGATTTTAAGACCATCGTTTCCTTTTAGTACTAAATCTACAAATTCCTCACCACTTTTGGGTTCTTTCTGTTTTGGCAAGTGCTGTTTCATTGGTTTAAAATTGTCAGGTATGGCTGGATCCTGGGTAAGAAAATGAAGTTATTTTTTTTATCGTGTCATTTTTGGAGAATGATCCAAAGCTGGCACCTTCAGGCACACTTGTCTCAGATAGCCATTGCTGTTTTTATTGCTCTTCTAAGCTCTTGTCTTCAACCGGGTCAGAAAACTACTTGATCAAAAGTTGACCAGAATTTATCATAGAAATGAAACACAGTGGTCTGTCTCTCTCAGAACTGTTGCAGCTAAAATAGAGAGACTTGACTGCTCCCAGTAGGATGGTGGACTTAGTGACTGAAATGGCAACTTGTCCTTTTTCTTGGCATTACAAGTTTTACCAAAAGAACTTTTTTGTATCAAATATTAATGTGTGAAAGTGAAGGAGCTTGTCTGCTGAATCAGTAGTTTGAGATACTGAACTGTCATTTTTGCACATTTGAATACTTTGCAGGCTGGCTTTGTATAAACGTATCCTCTGGTTTCCTATATGTTGTAAATATTTAGACCATAATGTCATTATAAATAAATGTATAAATATTCTGCTTGTGGTATTTCTGTTCTTAACTCCACAACCCATCCATCCATACATTAAAATTCATACACTTGTTTACTCATAGCACAATGACTTTCTAACCCCTCCAGAAAAATACATACACGGACCCAAAAGCTTGCATACAGTTCAGAGTTTTGACTTTCCAAAGTAAACCATTAGGAGTTCAGATGAAGTGTCAGTGTTTTAGCCCAATGGTTAAAGGGACTGGATGAATGAAACACTTTTAATGCAAATGCAAATTATTGGAAAAACACTCTCAAAAAGCAAGTAGGATGGGCAGAAGTTTCAACAGATTTTTCGGTATCAAGTTCCTTCAAGTAGCGGTATCTAAATAGAGGAATATAATGATAATGTCTTCATTCACTTCCATGTTTGATTCAAGGCCACCTGAAAATTCTAATTTTATTTCTTGTTGGAGGGTAGTTTGTTTACAACAAAACAAAAATTACCTTAATAGGTTTCAGTTATATATGTTTAAAATAAAGAATGTTCTGAAAAACATACAGAACATTGTACAGATACACCAAGGTTGTGGGTTCAAACTCTAGTCAGGGCACATACAAGAATCAGCCAATGAATGCATAGAGAAGATAAGTGAAACAGTAAATCCGTGTTTCTCTATGTCCCTTCTTCTCTGTAAAAATAAAATATGGAACTCCAGTTAACTAGAACAGTGATTTTCAACTGGTGTGCTGCAGGAATTTTTGAGATGTGCAATACCTGACTTGTCAGGGGCACTGACCTCTTTTGCCTTAGATTGTTAAAATGACAAGAGCTAACACAGCAGCCATCTGGTGTGAATGAAAAAATACCTATTTTGTCAGATTGGCCGAAAGTTGTTGGTGTGCCACAGAATTTTAGTGTGTGTACCATGAGATGAAAAAGGTTGAAAATTGCAAGCCATAGCTATTCTTTGGGGAAATACACTTTTTGTTTTGTTTTTTTTAAAATGTATTTTTATTGATTTTTTTACAGAGAGGAAGGGAGAGGGATAGAGTTAGAAACATCAATCAGCTGCCTCCTGCACACCCCCTGCTGGGGATGTGTCCTCCCCCCCACCCCACCCCACCCCACCAAGGTACATGCCCTTGACCCGAGTCAAAGCTGGGACCCTTCAGTCCGCAGGCGGAGGCTCTATCCACTGAGCCAAACCGGCCGGGGCCTGTTCCTGTCCCTGAGCAGTAGACTCTCAAGTCCTGCTTTGGGGGAGGACTTGGTGGGACCCACTTCCTGTTAACCCTTTTGGTCGAGTTAGTTTACCACCAGCGGCCGACAGCCCTGAGTAGTTCCTTTCCTCATCACACCCTCTGCTTTCTGGGATATGTTCGGATTGATGTTAGAGGGACACAGCTCAGAGAACCATCGCTGGCTGCCTCCTGCATGCCCCGTCCTCCTTGACGCGTGCAAGTAACGGCTTGAGCACATTCGTCTGCGAACGGGAGTCGGACACGGCGCCCGAGGGCCGGCGGCGGCAGGAACCGGGGAGAGGCCCGCGGCCGGAGGGCTGGAGGGCGGGCCCGTGCGTCACGGCGCCGTCCCTCGCGCCGCTGGCGCCATCTTCCCGGCGGCGGGAGGGGCCGCGGGTCAGGGCTGGAGCGCCGTGCGAGTGCGGGACGAGGGGCGCTTTCGCTACCGAGAGGTACGAGCGGCTGGGTTCCCCGGGACGGCGGGTGGGGGACCTGACGGCGGCGGGGTGCCCCGGGGGAGGGGGCGGCACGGGGGACCCCGGGGCCCGAGCGGCTCTGTGCCTCTGGCCCCGAACCCCGACTTGAGCGCTCAGCGCCGCCTCCCTCCCGTGCGGGTCCTCGGCGCCTTCGCTCTTTCCTCTGGGAAACCTGTTTTGTGTCGCGGGCGGGTCCGGCGGGCAGGGGAGGAGGGCGGGGGTCCCCGTGGTAGTCGTCCTGGTGGGAAGGTGCGGGTGGGGGTCCTGGGCCCCGGGACACGCAGCAGGGAGCGGGGCGAGGGTCGGAGTCCGGGAAGGCCGGCGCCACCACGGACTGTCGTCCGCCATGGCCTGTCACCCGAGGCCGCCGTCCCGGGTGCAGTGTTCGCCCCCTTCGCCCGCGGCTGCCCCGGCTCAGTGTCCGCGAAGCCGCGCACCCAAGGGCCCGGGTTCGATTCCCGGGTCTCCAGCCCACGCTCCCTGGAACCCAATGGGACTTGTCCTCGGCGCGGACCCAGGCGTCTCCCGACCCCTTCGTCCGTAGGTGCCTTTCCGCGCGCGGCCCGCGGCTCCGGGGGGACGATGGACCCCGGAGCGCGCCCCGCCGGCAGCTGCGGCGGCCCCGCCGGCCTCTCCCGGGAGTACAAGCTCGTGATGCTGGGCGCCGGCGGCGTAGGGAAGAGCGGTAGGTGGCCTGTGCCCCGCCTTTCCGGGAGCTCGGGGTGCCCATTTTTTAGAGCACGTGACCCCCCACGCGAACCAGGTGGGAGACGGGTTGTCGTGCAGGGGACGCTTGCGCTTTAACTTCGTTTCTTGTTTTGAAGCCATGACCATGCAGTTCATCAGCCACCGCTTCCCAGAAGATCATGACCCCACCATTGGTAAGTCAGATGGTCGCGTAGGTGCCTAAAGGACCCACACAAATGCCTTGGTGTCCGTTTTTAAAACAGATTTTAACTGTAGTTTGAGCCTCTTTTGGTGTCTAACTCAGATTTATTTAAGAAGAGGATCAGAGCAGTGGGTGAGCAAATGCATTTTTCTCTTCCCCACTTAACTCTGTTTGGACATAAGCCATTGTTAGGCTCTTTTATTGGACATTAATGGGACACTTTCTTTGTCATGTTTTTATGGCGCTACTGGATTGCTGAATTAAAGGAAAAGTTTAAAGGCCACTTAACAGAAACCTTCTGCTGTCAGTTGTCTAAGGGTCTGACTTGAGACTGACTCTCTAACTATGAGTCAGCTGGTTTGAACTTCCACAAAAGGAAGCAGAAAAACAAGTAGAGCCAGCCTGCTGAACTCTTCCAGCCCAGCTCTCCAGAGCCTGGACTTCCACTCGCAAGCTCCTCACTTACTTCCTTGTAGCTCAAGTTCACTATACAGTAAGGCCTTCCTTCATGTCTTTTGTAATCCTTAATGCTCTGTTGTTGGCAAAATGCTCCTAGAATAAAAAGTAACCTTATTTTACCTTTTAAAAAGATTTGCCTTTCTCTACAGACACTAAGAATGTTACTGTTTTCATAAACCATAAGGAGACAGATTGGATCTAAGGGTGACATCTCAGGATAAAAGGGGCCAGGGTAGGGGAGAGCACAGGTCTGCCCTACTGCTCAAGTTTTCAGGATGTAACACTTAGTCGTGGTCCTGGGTCTCCAGGAAGGATTTCGATGGAGTCAGGCCTCTGCTGCCCTGTTTTCCATAAAGCCAATGAGTGTTTGTGCTAACCCAGCTTTGGATGTGGTCATTTCGTGTAGTAGATAACTGTTGTGGGTGAGGGAAATGGAAAGAGTGCTTGCTTTTTCGTGTACTATATTAAAGTTAGAATATTGTTCAGAGGTTCAAACTCTGGTGAGAATTCTAGGAATAAAACCGAGTTCGGGATTAGGACAATTAGAATTCCAAAAAAATTCCTCCCTCCCCCTCCTCCATTGATTATTCTTTGGATATAAGAGACTTTCTTGACAATAGTAATTGATTCACCAGGAAATACGATGTCACTTGAGTTCCTGTTATGTCCCAGCAGTGTGGTAGGCCCTGGGAGTAGAGAGGGTGAGCAAAAAGATATGGTGTCTGTTCCCACTGAGTTTATAATTTAGTACATTTTGTTTTAAAATGTGGCTGCTAGTAACTAGTACACATATTAAGTGCATGTGTGTGCACCCATATGCACGTGTAATTAAAATTCACGAAACTGTACTTACCTAACTATATGTGGTACAGTCTGGTATTTTCTCTTTCATTTAAGGTCTCTGCGTGTTTATTTTAATGCTGGTCCTAACTCATTAAATTCATTCACAATTCACTAATCGTAATGGATTATGTCCTGTAGATTGAGAAACATTTAGTTAGTTGGCCTTCACTTTGAGGAAGAATCAGATTCAGGGATTCAAGAAAAAATTTAGATAAGAAAATGCATCAGGTCCTAAACTGGTTTGGCTCAGTGGATAGAGCATCGGCCTGCGGACTGAAGGGTCCCAGGTTCTGGTCAAGGGCATGTACCTTGGTTGCGGGCACATCCGCAGTGGGGAGTGTGCAGGAGGCAGCTGATTGATGTTTCTCTCATCAATGTTTCTAACCCTCTATCCCTCTCCCTTCCTCTCTGTAAAATATCAATAAAATATATTTTTAAAAAAGAAAAGAAAATACATCGGGATATAAGCAGCAATTGTTTGAATGGTGAACATATTAAGTTTTTTTTTTCTCTCTTTAAATTTCCTGTGTTTTTCAGGGTTACTGTAATAATATGCATAAAGAAACTTGCTTCCATAAAGGAGGAATTAATGACACTGGATTATTTAGACTTTTTTCTCTTTTCCATAGTATTAAAATGAGGAGGAACTATACTATATGGCTTTTGAGTCAAGCCAGCCCTGGGTAATTCTGGCTGTGTCATTAATTAATGTATAATATAGAGAGATTTAATTTTTAGAGTTTAACTTTTTAAATCGAGATAATACCTCATTGGATTATTATAGAATGAGTTAATGTATATAAATTACTTAATGTAATGCCTGCATTTAATAAATAATAAAGTTACTTTTTAGCCTAATATTTTTTTCAAATGATCTCAGAATCCTTTTTAACTTAGAATTGTGGGTGAGATCTTATAAACTTAAGCTATGAATAAAAGTTACTGCTTAAGTGAAAAAATAAGTTTAGTTGAAGACCCACTTTATGAATCTCAATAGATTTAGCATACTGCTAGAGAAAATGTGGACACTTAAAGAACTTATGTGATCTGCTTTTCCATAAGATGGATTTTAAGGTAGGGTTGCATATTCCTGTGTTTATGGGGTCACAATACACCTTTCTTCCTTTCTGTAGAAGATGCTTATAAAATCCGGATCCGTATTGATGATGAGCCTGCCAATCTGGATATTTTGGATACGGCTGGACAGGTATCTAATCCTAGGATGCTATGAATAAGACATTTTGTCTCTAGTAAAGGAGTGGGGGAAGGCTTGTGCAGAGACTATCACTAGTTCATGTCTTTTAATTTTTCATGCACTCTCACTCAGGATAGCAGGTAATTGATATATCTCTTCCTTACTCTGAAATAAATAGCTAATATATATGTGGTTCTAGGTTGCATTATGACACTAATGACCCTTGTTTCCCTCTAGGCAGAGTTTACAGCCATGCGAGATCAGTATATGAGGGCAGGAGAAGGGTTTATCATCTGTTACTCTATCACTGATCGTCGAAGTTTTCATGAAGTTCGGGAGTTTAAACAACTTATTTATCGAGTTCGACGTACTGATGATACACCTGTGGTTCTTGTAGGAAACAAGTCTGATCTAAAGCAGCTAAGACAGGTGAGGACAGAGTTGAAAATGCTGTCTGAAACCTAATGGAATTAGTCATTTTTGTTTTTCTGTTTACAGATTCGTCTCTCTGAAAGTAAACATTAAAAATTAGCTTCTCCCTAACCTTGAAAGTTTCTGGATATACTAATTTGCTATCATTTGGTATCAAAATCTGGATTTCAGGAATTAGTGTACAGGACAAAATTCACAGGATAGTAATAGATGCCATGGAATATATATTAAATGAAGGATTGTGGAATGTTCAATTCCTAAAACATCAGGAATGTTTACGTTGCATCAGGAGAAACTGAAATTAGACTTGAAGATATACTCCCTGATGGTGAGGATTATGAGCCCTGGAAAGGGAGAAGAAGAGAAATTGTAGGGGATTTTAGAAGAAACCATACCTTTCAAGTTAGTGATGATGTTTAACGTTTTGCTGTTCAGAGTAGTTTCTGAAGGTGTAGTGAAATGGGCACACTCATGGCTACTACTGGAAACAATCAATGGTACAAATTGTTGGAAGTGCTAGTAGTTTGACTTTGAAAAATTTATTCAGAGATTTAGATGTAAAATGTTTATTGCCAGGCTATTTATGGTAGCAAAAAATTAGAAAAAGCCTAAATACCCAAAAGTAGGAGAAATTATGGTATATCCATAACTGAATATATCAATTTTGGGTTCCTTACAGTTTTCAGTATTGTAGTTTAAATATACATCTGCTTACCTCATGTCTTACATTCTTAAATGAAAAGTATGAAGAAAATGCAGATTGCACTTTTGATATCTATAACTGTTGCCTGTTGCAAAGTGTTATCTTTAAAATAAAATAGAAACAGATTCACGTAATTTGAAGGCCGAAGGAATCAAAACTCATGTAATTTAGCCTCCCAACATTACAAAAATCACTGCACTCTGCTTGAGTTGAGGAGCTCTCTTACAGTTAAGGTAACTCCTTCATTTGGGGTAGTTGTAATTGTTTTCCACTTGTACCACTACAATTTTTCTCTGTTTACATTTTTAAAGGTCACTAAGGAAGAAGGATTGGCTTTGGCCCGAGAATTCAGCTGTCCCTTTTTTGAGACATCTGCTGCATACCGTTACTACATTGATGATGTATTCCATGCCCTTGTCCGGGAGATACGTAGGAAAGAAAAGGAGGCAGTACTGGCCATGGAGAAAAAGTCTAAACCCAAAAACAGTGTATGGAAGAGGCTAAAATCACCATTCCGGAAGAAGAAAGATTCAGTAACTTGAAGTTGTGAAGTGTTTCCGTGTGAACTGCAGTGCTTAAAGCAGTCCAGTAACCTGCGTTAGTGAGCATGGTGCTTGACCTCTCTCCTGTTATGACCGTTATTTTTAGAGTAACTGATGAAGGGGACATGCCTACTAGGAGTTTTTAATGATGTGGTATTTAATATATTGTCTCTTAGCTAATTCTGATTTGTTAACCCAGTGGAGCACTTTCTGCTTTTAAGTTGTCACATTAGAATTTGATCTACCATAGTTTTGGGTTCTGTTGCTGATTAATTAATTAATGTAAATGTTTATATCCAGGGGAATATGTATACCATGTGTGTTTGACTAAGCTCATAAGAGGAATTTTTTGCCATGCACTACTCTGTTACCTTTTCACTTCAGTTTCCTGGGACTGTCCCAGAGAAGGCCCTCCGTCTTTTTTATTCACACTGTGCTTCCTGGAAACAACAAAAATCATATAGGGGAACCAGTGCTGAAGAGATCGGTGCTGAAGTTCAGCAGATAGTTGTGGAACTGACTCCTGTTGCAGATTATGGAGTGATGAGATTCGGGGAAGTAGGCCATATATTGACAGGAACTTGGCTAGAAAAACAGTTGGGTCAGAACAGTGTTCCCAGTAGGCACCTGGCTTTTCTAAGAAATGTACTAGAATGGTTGAGAACAAACAGAAGCATATAAAATACAATGAAGGGTTCTCCTATGAGCTTCTTTCACTCTCTGTTTCAGGGTTTGGACTTTTCTTTACCTTCAAAGGTAAACACTTAGGGAACCATTATTGGATTCCAAACTCGTGTAATGTAAATCCTTAGTTGGGACAGTCATTGGCTTGTAGAGGTTTATTTTTCTCCCAGAGATGCACTTACTAATACATTTGCATTAATTTTCGCTAGTGCTTTCCCTTAGCATCCCTGTGCTCTTTTTTTTTTCCCTTGTAGCACGTTTATTTATCTTAAAAGCTGTATTTTGTGTTACTGTTTTCCTGAAACACACAGTGTGGTAGACATAGCTACATACAGTGTCTTTAGAGATAAAAGAATAGCATAGGAAAAATGGTTTACTTAGTTCTCATTTGTTAGCATTTGCTGAAAATCTAGGGCCTAGAGAGCAGTGACCAGGGCCATTTTATTTTGCACGTCAGCCTTGTTTTTCTGTGTGAAATGGTAGTGTTCCTCGGTACCTGGACCAGATAGTAAGTACACTGAGGAAATCTGTGGTCAAGATCAGTGGTCTTAAAACTTTGTTGTTGTTTTGTTACTTTGATTCCACATATGAGTGAGATCATGTGATACTTGTCTTTCTTTGACTGACTTATTTCACTTATGATACTCTCCAGGTCCCTCCATGCGGTCTCAAAGGCTAAGAGATTCTTCTTTTTTACTGCTGCATAGTATTCCATGGTATAAATGTACCACAGCTTTTTTGTTGTTAATTCTGGCTGGCTGGATGGAACAATTCCTGATCTTCGAATTGCTTCTGTCAGCATGCGCAGTAGAGCACCAGATCAGATGGGGTAGAGCGTCGAGGGTCACACATTGCTTCTTCCAGATCTTGGTCATTAACGCCGAAGACTTCCTTCAGCCCTTCTGCATCTTCCTTGCTGAGAGCCTTTCTTTTCATAGGAGGCTGGGTGAGTGCCGTTTCAACTTCACAATCTGAGAGGCATGACATTGACTCCATGGTCGTTCAGTAGTCTTTGAACGTGCTGTCAGTGTTCCTAATCTTAGCAACTTTGCAAAGATTAGGATACCTAACTGGAGCAAGATGCTCATCGCCGTTCAGCCTAAGACACTTGATCAACGGGAATATACCATCTGCATGTGGCTCAGAAGCTCTTGCTCAGCTCTGTTGAAGGCTTTAATCTCAGCTCCTGCTCCTGGGAGCATTGATGCATGAGACAACCCGTCATGGAAAAAAGCTCTAATGGTTAAGTGGGGAGTCGTTACTGCATGTGCTGATATTAGTCTCAGTTGCGAGATAAATGCTTGGGCAGTGGGTCCTAACACCACTTTGTCACTAACATGCAACAAGGCTTGGACTATAACAACATCAAGCCCTTTTGTGGAAAACCTCATGGCGGTTCCTTTTAGGTCTAAGATAGGATCCAGGTCAACTAGAGGCGGCTTTGCACCTGGTCATACAGTTGTGTATAAGGCATTAAATCTTTGTCCTATTTGTGTATTGGGGCTTTGCTGTGGTTTCCTGATCATATGGTACATGATTCCAAGGGCACTCTTGACGACATAGTTGATAACGCTCAGCTGTAAGTTGTAATTGCTCTGGTGGCCCCCAAGGGTGGTGGGTACCTGACCTTGCAAGCGTGCCTCAGTTATCCCTGATGTGCAGGTCAAACGCCTTCCCTCCATGTCATAGAGGTGTGGAAAAACTGAGAGAAGTGTGGTTCCGACAGAAATACTTCCTCCCACGACAGTCAGGATAGTGGCATTTGGCTTCTCAGCTGCTATGGCAGATGCCGTCAGAACCTGGGTTTTAGGAGAGAAAGATGTCCTTTGCCCCGATGTCGGCAATCTCCATGTTTCACGAGATGGTATCTGTACCACAGTTTTTTTATCCTCTCGTCTACTGATGGGCACTTGGAGTGAACATAGGGGTGCATACATTCTTACTGATCGGTGCTTCAGGTTTCTTAGGATACATTCCTAGAAGTATGATCACTGTGTTAAATGGCAGTTCCATATTTAACTTTTTGAGGAAACTCCATACTGTTTCCCATAATGGTTACATCAGTCTGCATTCCCACCAGCCGTGTATGAGGGTTCTCTTTTCTCCACATTCTCGCCAGTACTTGTCATTTGTTGATGGTAGCCATTCTGACAGGCGTGACATGGTACCTTATTGTTGTTTTGATTTGCATCTCTCTGATGATCAATGACTTTGAGCATTTTTCATGTCTCTTGGCCATTTGTATGTCCTCTTTGGAGAAGTGTCTATTTAGGTCCTTTGCCCATTTTTTAATTGGATTGTTTGTCTTCCTTTTGTTAAGTTGTATGAGTTCCTTATATATTTTGGATTTTAACCCTTTATCAGATGTATCATTGCCAAATATGTTCTCCCACACAGTGAGCTCTCTTTTTGTTTTGCTGTGCAGTAACTTTTTATTTTGACGTAGTCCCATTTATTTTCTCCTTAGTTCCCTTTGCCTTAGGAGATGTATCTGTAAACCTATTGCCATGAGAGATGTCTGAGGTTTTGCTGCCTGTGGTTTCTTCTAGGATTTTTATGGTTTCATGACTTACTTGTAAGTCTTTTATCCATTCTGAGTTTATTCTTGTGTATGGTGTAAGTTGGTGGTCTAGTTTGATTTTTTTTTTTTCATGTATCTGTCCAGTTTTCCCAACACCATTTATTGAAGAGACTGTCTTGACTCCATTGTATGCTCTTGCCTCTTTTGTCAAATATTAATTTAGTATAATGGCTTGGGTCGATTTCTGGGTCTCCGTTGATCTATGCGTGTTCTTGTGCCATCACCAGGCTGTTCTGATTACAGTGGCTTTGTAGTGGTAACTTGAAATCTATTGTGATTCCTCCATCTTTATTTTTCTTTCTCAAAATTGCAGCTATTTGGGGTCTTTTTTGATTCCATATAAATTTTTTGGATTATTCATTCTAGCTCTGTGAGATATGCCGTTAGTATTTTAATAGGGATTGCATTGAATCTGTAGATCACCTTGGGTGTTCCCTGTGCTCTTTAGAAGAGCTAGGCCTGGCAAAATGTTGTTAGGCCCTTTGTCAGCCTGACTGCATTTTCCATACAGAGAAGAGACCTCAGGAGTTTGAGTAAAATTGTGTATGTGCCTCCTTGACACTGACAATCGCTAGCCTCGGTGCTCTGAGAAAGCCTGTGGTATTTTTAACGAGCCAGTCTCAAAGCTTTAAAATGCCCACATGTTGAGTTTCCTATTGAAGATTTCTTTACAAGGACTTTGCAAAGTTCACCTCACAGTTTCTGAGCCTTGACGAAGCTTAGCTTAAGAGAATACTTTGATAATCTGTTGTCCTGGGAAGAAACAGCTTTAAATATTGGTGGAATTCTCTCTTAGAATCAGGATTGTTTTGATATCTGAACTGGTAATGTGTGAAGATTAAATGCGTAAATGCTAAGAGTAATGTGGCATATGTTGAACATTACATATCACTGAAGCAGTGTTCCTTGTCCCCTTCAAACTCTAAGAACAGGATTTTGTGACTTTTACATAGCGCAACTTACTGTGTCCTTTTTATTTACAGGCAGAAGGACAGGGTTGTATTTTTCCTTATAATCAGTGTTGTATGTTCCAAGTTTAAAGAAAAATAATAGTTGTAACTTTTTTAGCCGAATAGTGGTTCCTTTTGAAACTCCAGGAAATGTTTTTGCTACCAATTAAGTTATGTTTTATGGTACTCAAGGCATTCAAAAGAAAAAGCCCCATAATTCAAATTTTGCAGGACAATCTTACAGGAACCATAGACTGGTTCATGGAGAAGCATGAAGGGAGAAAATAAATGCAGTACTGTTCTGTTTTAACAGTATTTCACCATATTTAAACTAGCCTGGAACCTTTTAAGTTTCATGCTTTAGCGCTCATTCCTAATGACCTAGGGAAATATGAGGATCAACCAAGAAGTGGACAGCTGTCTATATAATTATTTGGGATAGACAAGGTAGCAGAGAACATTGCCAGAAAGAAAAATACGTAAATCAGGAGGGAATTTAAGTTGTATATAAGAAAAATAACAAATCAGTGTTTCTAAGACTATCATTGCCTGGCTTTCCCTTTCAGGAGCACACCCTTCCTTCCCTCTCAGGCGGCCTCTTACAAACTCTAACCGTTCCTATGAGACTTGCAGCCAGAGGAGCAGTGGGCGGCTGTAGCTCCTCCCGGGTTAACCCCCAAGCCTGTCTCCAAAGCCCTCTTTCTCTGACTTCTCAGGAAGTCCACAGCAGCTCCTCCTTGGCTCACTTCAGTCACTGTGACTTCGACTTCCCAGTGAGCCAGCAGCAGCCTTGCCTAGGTCTCCTGTTGCTGCTTCTCCCCTAAGCCCTTCCTTGTTCCACTGTCCCCAGCTTTAATAAGTATCCTCTCAAAATCAAAGAAGACTATTGCTGTTCTGTATTTGATTGTTGGATTAATTGGCCCATCAATTAGTATTGAGAATTCTCTTCATGGTGCTAGTTTGAGGGGTGTGTGTGTGTGTGTGTGTGTGTGTAGCACATGTAATTTATAAGCTCTAAGTAGTCAGCTTTATTCAATTTGAGGGCATTAAAATCAATTACTGCCTGGAACTTTAAAGAGAGAAAAATTCAGGGACAAGTTGAAAAGCACTGGAAGTATTCATGCCCTACTAGATTGGTAAGTTACAAAATTTAGAAGCTAGTGTCTAGAATTAACTGTATAATTCAGAAAGGGAAATATGTTTTAACTTCATAATATATTAGCAAGAATTGGTCTGTGATGTTTGGGGAGGCGAAGGGAGAGATATTTCTCACTTAAACTCTTGTATATGAAGACAGTTTGACAGAATACAAAACTTGTAAACTACTTGTTGGACTTTCGCTTTACTTAACCTATGTATGGGTAGAAATATTTGGAATCGTTGCAGTGTGAAATTTTAAGAAAAGTTTAATGCGATGAGACTTTACATTCTGGAAAACATTGATTACAAGATCACAAGGGGATTTAGACTTGTGCTTTTCAAAGATGCTGCTAGTGTGGATGAGATTTTGGAACGGAAAGAACACAAACTGGATGGCAAATTGATAGACCCCAAAGGCCCAAAGCTTTAAAAGGAGCTCCCAAAAAGGTTGTTGGGGGTGGATTGAGCCCCAGATACTTCGGAAGAACAGAATATTTTGGAGCCTTTAGGAGGGCTTGAAAATACTGAACTTGCCCGTGGATGCAAAAACAAATGAAAGCAGAGGTTTTTGTTTTATCACATATCAGATGAGAACCAGTGAAGAAATTACTAGAAAGCAGCTATCATCCGTTTGGTTCTGGGAAGTATGAAATCAAAGTTGCCCAACCCAAAAAAGTATATAGGCAGCAATAATAACAAAGGAGGAAGAGATGAGTCTTGGCTGAGACCAATGAGAGCCCTTCGGTCAAGGCCTCTGGAGGGGGTGGCAATCCCCACAGCAGTTACCAGCCAGACTACAGGAGGACACCAGCCAGACTACAGGAGGACACCAGCCAGACTACAGGAGGACGTTGGACAAAACTGAAGGAAATGGCTAACATGACCCACCTTGCAGGGCAGTACTGAAGATGGGTCTTCTGCTGCTCTAAGGTGATTATTTTATTAAAGACTTTCTAGTGTACCAGACACAACTGTGTCCAACTGTATATAGCCACCAATTCATTTTCTTTGTTTTTACTTTGTCTTTTGCTATCTGTGTTACGATTCGATATGGATTTGTGTTTATACAAGTTGTTTTTTTTTGTAGATTCCATGTTAAACCTCAAATAAATGCTTCCTTATGTGATTGTTTTTCTGTGTCGGGTACTAAAAGGAGCTGTGAGGAACTCAAAGCATTCAGCAGTCTTGCTTTTGAGCTTTGTTAAAATTTGCATGTACAAAACAACTAAAGATCAGTCTTAAAGCAGTATGTTATGTGCTCCAAACTGGGAATATTACAGGAATTCAGAGAATTTAGTAGATTATGTGCTTCAAAGTGACAATGTTACAGGAGTTCAGACAAGGAATTAGTATAGCTGGGGCAGACCTGAGTAGCTCTTTTAAGAGGCAAATTGAGAAGAGATTGACTTTAACTGGAATGCAATACTAAAGATAAGATCAAAACGCTGTAACTTCTGAAGTTTCCCCTCATTCCTTGTCTTTTTTTTTTTTTAATCCTCACCCAAGGATATTTTTCCATTAATTTTTAGGGAGCGTGGACAAGAGAGGGAAAGACAGAGAGAAATATTGATTGGTTGTCTCCTGTACAAGCCCTGGCCAGAGCCTAGGCTGGGAAGCAGCCTGCAGCCAAGGCACGTGCCCTTGACCAGAATCAAACCCAGGACCCCTCAGTCCACAGGCCAGTGCTCTATCCACTGAGCAAACCTGGCCTGGATGCCTTGTTCCTAGTCTTAAATTCTTTTTTAATTTATTGAATTTTTAACTTTGTTTTATTTAAAAATGTGTTTTTATTGAGTTTTAGAGAGATAGGAAAGGTGAGGGATAGGGAAAGAGAAACGTCCATTGGCTGCCTCCTGCATGCCCTCCACCAGGGATGGGCCCACAACCCAGGCATGTGCCCTGACCAAGAATCAAATGCGACCTCCTGGTGCATGGGTCACGCTCAACCACTGAGCCACACTAGATGGGCTTTTTTTTTTTTTTGAGAAAAAGGAAGAGAGAGAAATGTCTATTTTGTTGTTCCACTTATTCATGCAGTCATTGGTTGCTTCTTGTATGTGTCCTGACCAAATACCGAACCACCAACTGAACTAACTACCTGGCTGAAGCCTTGTTCTTAGTTTTTATTGCTTATTTTCTCAAAAGAATTTTTTCTTATATAAGTTTAGTAAGTTCCTGACAAATAGTAGTGTTGCATCTTTTCCAAACTCAAACTTGAGAAGGCTGAGACAGTCTTTGCAAAGTTTGACAAGCATTTGGCTTTAAAGTGCTTTATGATCCAATACTGAAAATGTTGGATTTGCATAGTCCTGGATTTGCTCAGCTTCAAATTAAAATTTACTTTCAAATTATCAGCACAGCTGGAACTGAAACTAAGTTCCATACAGGACACTAGTTCTCTGACTAAAGAATTATTCAGTTCTAGCTGATTTGGCTCAGTGGATAGAGTGTTGGCCTCCAGACTGAAGGGTTCTGGTTTCGATTCTGATCAAGGGCCCACGTCCAAGTTGCAGGCTCGACCCCCAAGAGGAGGCATGCAGAAGGCAGCCAATCAGTGATTCTCTCTCATCATTGATATTTCTATCTCTTCCTCTCTGAAATCAATAAAAATGTGTCTTGGGAAAAAAAGAGAAGTAAACTCATACCTTGTTTTGAAGGAAACTACTGGATCAAACAAAGGACCGATAGATCTTCATGTTTAGGGTATTCTGAAATTTCCAGTCAACTTAAATATGAGTTCGTCTTGCCCTAACTGGTTTGGCTCAGTGGATAGAACGTCGGCCTGCGGAATGAAAGGTCCCGGGTTTGATTCTGGTCAAGGGCATGTACCTTGGTTGCGGGCACATCCCCAGTAGGACGTGTGCAGGAAGCAGCTGATCGATATTTCTCTCTCATTAATGTTTGTAACTCTCTATCCTCTACCCCTCTCCCTTCCTCTCTGTAAAAAAAATCAATAAAAAATATATATTTTTAAAAATATGAGTTCGTCTTGACACAAAATTACTGAAAATTATTAGCCTTGTCTAATAGTCCTTGCTTAAAACAAAACAACCCCAGAATCTTTACTAAGCAGCTTTTGGGTCAGTGTGTACATTCCCCAGTACACATGATCATATCAAGTCACCTAGTTCTTTTAACAAAAGCTGCTGGGGTGGAGATGTGTGTCATTTCCTGCCCTTCCCAGAGCTGGTTATGGATAGAGTTTATTACAGTTTGCTCTGAACCAGGAGAAAGTCTCTAATTTTTTTAATGTTTATTGTTGAGAGTATTACAGATGTTCCCCTTCCCCCCCCTTGCTTTCTCTACCCAGTTCCCACCCCACCCCTTCACTGTCCTACTGTCTGTCTCCATAGGTATGATTGGTTAATCTCTTCCCACACCCCTCCCCCCTTCCCGCTGAGATTCATTAGTCTGTTCCATGCTTCCATGCCTCTGATTCTATTTTATTCACCAGTTTATTTTGTTCATTACACTTTTTTTTTTTTTAGTAATTTTTATTGATGTTTAGAGAGAGAGGAAGAGGGAAAGAGAAACATGGATGTGAAAGCCTAACATGCATTGGCTGCCTCCTGCATGCTCCCTACTGGGGGCTGAGCTGAAATCTGGCCATGTGCCCTGACAGGGAACTGAACCAGCAACATTTCATTCAATCAGCTGGGCCACATGGGCCTACGCTGCCCATTTTATAATTGGATTGTTGGCTTTTCTTGTGTCGTTAGACTTCTTGTTTATTTTGATTTTTAGATTCAACTGTGATTGATATTTGTTGCTATTTTATTGTCCATTTTTTTTATCTCTTCTTAAAGAATACCCTTCAACATTTCATGTGACACTGGTTTGCTGGTGATGAACTCCTTTCACTTTTTCTTGTTTGTGAACCTCTTTATCTGACCCTCAATTCTAAATGAGAGCTTTGCCGAGTAGGGTAATCTTACCATTCATTATTTTGAATATCATATTGGGCCCACAGAAAGGACCTGGGTCCCTGATAGTTTCAGTGACCATTTGTCAGAGTTAGCTCTAAAGGCTGCCCCCCACCTTTGAACTTCCCTTTAGGTGAACTAATACATTTTCTTAATGTTTAAGCCAGTTTGAATTGTGTTTCCTGTACTTGTAGCCAAAATCACCCTGAGTTCCAAGTTGCTCTTACAATCGTTTTGTTACAGCATGTCCCTATTTTTAAAACTATTATGTAGGAGAAAATATAATCATGCCATGATTGCAATAATAAGATAGTTAAGTTGGAAGGAGATGTGCCAAAATGATTAAAGTTTGTCTGTAGATGGATACTTTTCCTATTTCTATGAACTTACTATTTTACATGTTTCCTGTAATGATCCTGAGTGACATTATCAGGGAAAAAATGCACAGGAAATAAGATTGGAAAACAAAAATGGTTGTTTAGGTTTTGGAGTCGATTGATTTTTCCCCTCTTGTTTTTCAGTCTTCTTATGTTTATTATATTAGTTTTATAATTTGAAAATGTTTTTTAGTTCCTTCACTGAAACTTCAAAGAGGAGGGGCTTTTTTCTCCTGCTTCCTTTCTCTCTACCCCAAGCATGCACACAGGGAGGATCATTTAGGGAAAATATGAAAACTGAATCATTCCAGACTTTAAGGCAGGCTCAGAAATCCACAGAGAGCACTTACAGTGGTCATATCACCCCAGTGTATGATCCCAGAGTCTTGCATTAACCTGTGTTTTTTCTCTTTCTAAATCTTTATTGTTGAAAGTACCTATGTTTTTTTTCCAGAGCATTTATCAGTTTGCATTTATACATTTGATATTGTGATTATTTGATTAATGCTTGTCCTCTGCTAAGCTTCATAAGAGTAGGACTCTTGCTTATCAATGCACTGTATCCACAGCATGTGGCATGTGTTAGATAATAAGTAAATAGCTGTTGACCAATGAATGAGTGAACCAATTTAGTCAGTCTAGGCATTGCTTTTGGAATAAATGTTCCCAGTTACAGGGGCAGAGCAATTCTCAGCACTCACAACCAGCATCTCTCCCCTGGTGGTTATGGTCTTAGAAATTACATTTTGAAGGGAAAGCAAAAAGATTAGAAAAAGTATTAGGACAAGCAGCAAACCAAGTCACCTGCCAAGCGAGAGTCTCTAGGACCGGAGTCTGGAATGTGCATTTTTTCCACCAGTGCCCCGGATGATTCTGAATCAGGTGGCCTGAGGCCCACACTTTGAATACATGGCCTGGAACATCCTATTAGAATCTGAGGATGTTCATTCGTAGTCATCCAGCTTCCAAGAGAACCATGCTGACGTCACTGTTTCTATTTAATGGGAATCAGTTTTTATTTTGCACTTGCACGGTGCATTAACAAATTCAACATACAAGATAGCATTACATAGTGTAGGTTAGCGTTACGGCATTATGCAATTTCACACGATTCATGTTAGCTTTTTCAGATTTTTCTTTTTTTTTAATTTGACACGTTTATTCTTGAGTTTCATTTTTACAAGAGAAGACACAAGGTAAAGAAGGACAACCACATTGGAGAAGGATCATGGTGAGAGAAATGTCACTATCATGGCCATAATAAAAGCCTTCCAAGAAAAAGGATTTGCGTTATTCCCTCTCCTGAGCAAGCTGCCCCTGTCCCACAAACCAGTTCTGTCTTTTCATACCTAGAGCACTGTTTTATCAGCATGTACCTCTTGGCTGTGCTCCTCTGAGAACTGAAAGAAGGAAGAACTCATTAAGGGACTTTCGTTAGTAAGAAAAACCTTGTCTTCCCAAAGGAATCAAGATATCAGTAGAGAAGAACTGACTCTTGGAAAATCCGAAGTGACCATTCTCTAACCTATTCCCAACCATGAGTGCCTTGTGCAAAAACTAGGATGTGACTCTCTTGTCTTTCAACTGACTCTTAGGAGGAAGCATTCCTCTTCCACCCTTATCAGTTAGCTCTGGGAGGAACAAATGCGAAAGCCAAAGTCAGTTAAGAAACTTTGGGACAGCAAAGTCAAGGGCACGATGGATCAGGCCTGAGGTAGGAGGGAGGAAACCTATACTTCCTTTTGGCCTTTTTCTGAGAAAAACACCGAGGCAGCTCACAGGCTACAGAACTACTGATTCCTCCCCTGTCACCTCACTACCCACTACTCAGTAGACCCAGCGAATTCAAGGAATAAAGCTACAAGGAGATGGGAAAGAGAAAAGTGGGGTGAGGCTGTTTTCCCATACTTCTATCAGGAGGAGCTACAGAGGCACACACAGCAGGGCAAAGATCAGACTGTCTCCACCTGTTGCTTTGCATTGTTTCTGGGAAGGAAACAAAAATGGATTGCTCAGCAATTTCTGATCTTTAGACATTAAGGCGATGAAGAGGAGTCGTTTAAATTTTTTCCTAGTGGGGTTTCAGAATGCTCTTGTTAGATTTACATTAAACTATCTCAAAATGCCATTTTTAGAAAACAAAAATTATTTTCTTCTACGTATGGTACAGTATTTACATTCCATGGAGTATAGGACGGAGACTGGTGGTGTGAACCCAACTGATGGTGAGAGAGTGAGTCAGATTGCAGTGAGTGGAGCTGACAGGGACCAGAACAGAGAGGGCTTTGTGCCTGCACAGTACTGCTCCGCCCTATCAAGCATCAAGGTTAAAAAACAACAACAAAAGGACTGGGGAGGAGCAGATAGGTTTTAAATCCATAAGAGCTAAGGGAACATCAGAGGCAACATCACCACTCTCCATAGAGACTAAGCTTTTTAACTCCCTTCTCAGAAGTTAGAAAGTGATGTCCTCACAATTTTAGCTAATCCCTCAGGCCTTGATTCAAGCTGCTGCTGACTTGAGTTCCTCTTCGGGGCTAGCAAAAATATCAACTGCCTATCCAAGCATACTTATTGTCAGTGAAGTCTCTGCCACCATGAGAAGTCTCAACATTAGAAACATGTCTGGACTAGGAGTAAAAAGAGACTTGAATTCTAATCCCAGCAGGATGCTGAATGCTCTCAACCTCTGTGCCCACTGGCAGGAGGGTTGAACTCTGTGGTTCCCCTCATCCCTCCAGCTTAGTTGTAAGACTCGTAAGTTCCAAGAACCAAGCACTTTGTTTTGAGGGAAAAGATGTCCTGAAAGAATCCAAGTTACCTTTATGACTCAGTTTCACTGTTATTTTTAAGAGTCATTGCTAAAAAATTTAAGGAGAATAATTTTTGAGGCCCTTTGCCTTACAAAGCAAAACTAACCACTAATTACACCTAAGCTACTTGAGAAGACTCTCAAGCTTCTCAAGGGTCAGCATTTCTGGAAAAACAAAGGCCAATTTAATTCTTCACACATCTGATGATTTCTAATCCATCAACCAGAAATAGCTGTTGCTTCCATATCCAGCTGCAAAAGGCAGGTCGCAGCCGTCTCATTTCTCCTCTCCTTGTCCTCGTACCTGCAAATAGTGTTTGGGATCAGCAGGATGTGTTCACAGTTACTATCCTACAGCTGAAGTTAGAATTTCCAAAGCTCTTATTAGAGGCATCATCTTGTTTTATAAACCCAATTCTGCCTCATGTGTCTCATGTGTCCATGTGCTTCATTATGATTTAATCATAGGCTGCCGTCACCCCTTCATAGCAGGAGAGCTGACGGCAAAAATGCCCCGTCTCTCAAATAGTCTTTCTCCTGAAAACCCGGCCTAACCCAGTCCACCTTTGTTTCTTGGCTTACTACAGACCTCTGACCTGAAGCTCAACAAAAGAGCAGAGATGTCAGAGGTAATAGGAAGAAAAGATGGGGACAATGAAAATATGAGGCTTTACAAGAGCAAAATATTCTTAGAGGTGGGGAGAGTAACTGTTCAGAGAAGCCCAATAAAAAAGAGGCCAATTTCAGGTAATCAGCAAATACAGTTCGGCACAAAACACAATTTTCATGGATTAAAATCTGTAACTTGATATTGGCAGCTAGGCTAATTTCTTCAGTTTGTATTAGACATGCAGGTATAGGTTACATTGTTATATATAAACTTGTAGAGGTCTTTCCCTCTCTCTTTTTTCCCATTAAAAAAAAAAAAAGAATTGCTAGTGCCTTGCAAAGGAGAGAAATCATCATCTCTATGAACTGATCTGCAGCTGTGGCCATGTGGGGTGTTCTTTGTAGGGTGTATTTTGTAAGAAATTTTCTTCTACAACTAAAGTGAGGTTTTGAGTCCGCTTCTCTCTGTCACCTCTTTCCCCACCATGTCCCTGCCCAGCCCGGCCCTGGGGTTGGAGGCGAGGAGCATAGGGTTAGTACTCGCTTAGGCTGTGCCACTTGGCCACAGGCTTGCGGGGGCTCTCGCAGACCTCTCGCCAGTGCTCGGCACCACCGGCTGTGACACTGTGCGCCCCCAGGATCAGCCGCCCCACCACCTCGTTCTTGGTGGTGCGATCAAAGTCGATGACGAGGAACTCGATGCTGATGTCGGGCAGGAGGTCGGTGGGGATGTCATAGATGAAAGACTCATTGAAGACTGGGTTCAAAGTGCACTTCTTCACGTGGGTTTTCTTCTTGGCGATGCGCTTTCTGCCATAGTAGACGTTCACCTTGACATAAGGATCTGGGGCCCCCAAAGAGACAAAACAAAAAGGAAGACAGGCCTATGACACAGTCCTCTCCTCGAGAAGGGTGGCTTCATGCTGGGAAGGAGGGGGTTCTATTGTCCGTCTCTTTGGTAGCCGCCCCTACGTGGTCTTTGGTGACAGCACAATAAATACCTGGAGCAAGGACAGCACCTGGCACGGGCTCCTATTAGGGCCTCTCACCAAAGGTCAAGATCCCATTTGCTCACCCAAAGCACTTCCCTGGCTAGGAAAATCTAGAACCTAGATATTCACCAGGAAGAGAAAGGAGGCACAGAGACAGGTATATAGGTGTGTGTGTGTGTGTGTGTGTGTGTGTGTGTGTGTGTGTGTGGTGGGTATCTGGGCCTCAGGCAAGAAGAGGGGTCAATTCCGACTTAGAAATAGGTTGGAGTAAATAGCTGCTACCTGAGAGCCCGGTGATATCCATCTTCGGCAAGTGTCTGGCCTTGAGGACCACCACCGTCATTCTCTGTGCCACAGGCTGGTATGACAGAGACACCTGGAGTTCCCCTCTGCTAATGCACTTCTGTGAAGAAGAAATAGCACATGAGAATCCCGGCAGGGGAGCCGGGCGGGGCACGGAAAGTGTGCCGGGGAGAGGGAAGAGAGGCTGGAAAGGAAGCACAGGGAGGAGACGGCTGCGTGGCAGGTGCTCATCCCCCAACAAGATGTTACTATCACTGGACAGGGAATGGATAAAAGGAGATGTTCTAGTTATAAGCCAAACACTAAATAAAATCACTCGCTCGGAGAGGCAGCACAGCCTCGTTCTTAAGGACCCAGATTCTGAAACCAACCTGGCCTGGGTTCAAATGGGCTACTTCCCATCTGAATGACTTCGGACCACTTACTTGACACCTCTGTGGTGCTTCAGTTTCCTCACCTATCGAATGGAGATAAAAAGAGCACCTACAGGCCTGACGGGGCAGCTCAGTTGGTTAGAGTGTCGTCCTGAAACACCAAGGTCACGGGTTTGATCCCCAGTCAGGGCACGGACAAGAAGCAACCAATGAATTCACAACAAAGTGGAACAACAAAATTGATGTCTCTCTCTCTCATTAGTAAATAAAAATAATAGCACCTCATTCAGAGGATTGTTAGAAGGATGAAATAAGTTAAATTTTGTGACACCGCGGTGCCTGGAGTACAGTGCGAGGACGGAAGTGTATTCTCTGCTATTTCCTCATTTGGTTCTTTTGATAAACATGTGTATTGGAGGCAGAACATTTGGGTTGGAGCCTTCACTTTGCCACTTCCTCAGCACCTGGCCTTGGGCAAGTCCCCGACCTTTCTGAGCCTCTGCTCCTCCATGCCACAGGGTGCACATCCGCACCTGCTCCGCCTGCCTCAGTCATGCACGTCAGGGTGTCTTCTCCAGTCGTCGCTCTCTTCCCTGTGCCAACATCTTTGCCTCCCATCTGTAAAGTGTATTCTAGGCCTCATTGTGAACTTGGGAAAAACCTCTGGTCCTCCAAGAACATTTTACACACCATGCCAGGTGCTGGGGGCCCACAGCTGCCGGGACTCACTGCTCCCAAGGAGCTCACTATGCATAGAAGAGACACACATGTACTAAGCAGAGAAGTAAGAAGCCTGTCCAAGTGCTGCTGGGAGACTCAGGAAGGCACTGCCAATTGACATCGGGGCTGAGTTAGGAAGTCAATGGGAGACAATGGGCAGAGAGAAGCTCGCATCAGACAGAGTGGCAGGAGTGGTGGGTACAAAGGCATTGGGCCCGGGAAGGGTACGCTGTGTTCAGAGGATGGTGAGAGGCACATGTTCCTGATGCTGGGGTGCCTGGCAGGAGGGATGAGTCAGGAACCTGGAGAGGTGGGTGAGGTGAAGGTAAAGAGCAGTGGGGCGCTCTAGCCACACAGCAGAGTCACCACCAGGCAAGGTGAGGTCTGCAAGTATAGGAGTGACAAAGTTAGGATGGTTGTTTTTAATATTTCATTAATATTACTATTCTAGTGAGAGCTGAAAAACAAAGAAAGACCAAAGTCAGAAAGCTCAGTTAAGGGCCGCTGCCATAAGCTAAGGAAGAATTGAGGAGGCCTGGAGCCAGGGCTAGAGCAGAGAGGTTGGACATGGGGGAAGCTATGTCTCACAGGGAAGTCAGGATGTTCTAGGTGTGGGTGGCTAATTGGATATAATTGTAGGGGAGAGGGAAGAGATGGAGGAATATTTGTTTGTTGGTTTTGTCTTGTTGGTGGACTATTAAGTTTCTAGCTTAGAAAGTGGGGCTGAGCCCTAACCGGTTTGGCTCAGTGGATAGAGCGTCGGCCTGCGGACTGAAGGGTCCCAGGTTCGATTCTGGTCAAGGGCATGTACCTTGGTTGCAGACACATCCCCAGTAGGAGGTGTGCAGGAGGCAGCTGATGGATGTTTCTCTCTCATTGATGTTTCTAACTCTCTATCCCTCTCCCTTCCTCTCTGTAAAAAGTCAATAAAATATATTTAAAAAAAAAAAAAGAAAATGGGGCTGAGGATGAGTTAAAGAAAACAGAAGGAGGTAGAATTTAAGACACAAGTTAAATTTGAGACAAAATCATTCCTCCACTGTTAAATCAATATATACATATATGTATTAACATGTATATCTTACTATTATTATTTTATCCTTACCCGAGGATATGTTTGCTTGTTTCTTAATTGATTTCAGAGAGTGAGGAAGGGAGAGAGAGAGAAACATCAATTGGTTGCCTCCCGTACGTGCCCTGATCGGGGATTGAACCTGCAACCTGGGTATGTGTGCCCTGACGGGGAATCAAACCCACAAACTTTTGGTATATGGGATGATACTCCAACTGAGCCACCCAGTCAGGGCCTACTGTCAAATTTTATTCCTTGTATTATTCATAGTCTCAAAGAAATGTCACCTATTTCAGGAATTTTTCTTAGATTGAGCAAAAATAGACTAATTTCACTACCAGCCTTACATGTCCATCAAAATGATTTATTGTGCACTTACTAAGTGCCAGGAACTCTGCCAGCAGATAGGGATGAAAAAACAGACAATGAAGAGTCCTACCCTCGAGAAGCTACAGGCTAGCCCTAACCGGTTTGGCTCAGTGGATAGAGCGTCAGCCTGCAGACTGAGAGATCCCAGGTTTGATTCCGGCCAAGGGCACGTACCTGGGTTGCGGGCTCAATCCCCAGTGTGAGGCGGGCAAGAGGCAGCCGATCAATGACTCTCTCTCATCACTGATGTTTCTATCTCTCTCTCCCTCTCCGTTCCTCTCTGAAATAAATAAAAATATATTTTTTAAAAAAGAAGCTACAGGCTAGTGCTCTATCTGCTCAGGTGTGTCTGATACAGGAAAGGACAACAGCAGTAATTTAACTAGCTTATCAGTGAAAAACAAGGGGGGGGAAACTAATAGTTTGTGTTTTGATTATAAGCCTTGTTATCTCAAGGAATAAAATTTATTTCATATGGTTTAAAAATTTCTCAAGACTATGTTTCATACCAGGAACATATGGAAATGTCTCTCATAGGGCATAGAATATGACTCACTAACATTTAATTTTGAAACTGAAGTACAAAAGAGAACAGACTTGAAAAAAGATTTGATAACTTTTCTCTACTGGATTGAAGTTTCACATTTCTTCCTTACCCTTAACATACATATTGTCAGTTTTCGATTATATCCACAGGAAGTACCCTCAGCCAGTTTAAAGTCACAGGCTGGTTGCCCTTAGCAACCAGTATACTTCTGGGCTGCTTCTTTTTGACACAAATTAGAATACAACCAGAGAGCGCAAACTCCTTTTTCCTACTATTCCCCACAGCCAAATGGCCTTAGGAAAGTAATCTCCCATGAGAAAGAAAATCAAATGCCTTCCAAAAGATTTCAGAACGGAGCCATCCGATACAGTAGCCACTAGCTACATGTGTCTATTTAAATTATAATCCATTCACATTTTAGTTCCTCAGTCACAGGAGCCATATTTCAAATGCTCAACAGCCATGTGTGGCTGCCATATTGGACAGTGCAGATGGAGAACAGTTCCACCAGCACAGAAAGCCCCAGCAGGCGGAGCTGATCAAGGAAGCTAGAACCTTTGGCTTATTTGGGCCATTGCTCACTTCCACTTCCACGAATAATAAAATATTAAGTGGATTTTGTATTTATTTCCGGGACCATCCTTGAATACTGGTATCTAAATGTGCAATCTTTCAATATAATTCTAACTTTATATACAGAAGAAGGATACGTGGGGTTATAGGGATATTTGATTTAAAAAAATAACACAGAGTTTTAGCCCTGGCGGGTGTAGCTCAGCTGGTTGAAGCATTGTCCCAAACACCGAAAGGTGGCAGGTTCAAGTCCCGGGCAGGTCAGGGCACATACCCAGGTTGCAGGTTCAATCGCACTTATGGGAGGCAACTGACCAGCATTTCTCTCTCACATTGATGTTTCCTCCCCTCCCATCCCCCACCTTTCTCTCAAATTCAATCAATTGAAAAAAAAAACAACCCACCACTAACTACAATATTATAGTTTAGGTTTCCTGAATGTTTGTTTAAAACTGTTTCCTAAATCAATCGTTATAGCAAAATCTCCTTAATCTAAACCTCCACATCCCTTCTCTAGGTCTTTGAGAAACTAGACAACTTCTGGTTCCCCTTTTAGTATTTTTCTCCCCTAAAACCACTCCTCAGGCAACTGTTTTCCTTCTGGCCCCCCTCACCTTTGTCACTTTACCTGGGCAGAATGCCAGTCCCATTCAGCTTCGCCTTTGTGATACCCAAGTCTGCAGCTACAGCGCTACCTGAATGCCATTCCATTCTGCATTGAAGAACAGTTTCATATCCCCTCGTTCTCCTCCCCTTCTTTTCCCACCCAATCCCATTCCAAGTAGCATTGCCAATGGCTCTTTTTCAAAGGCTCTTTGTCAAGGGCTGGAAGCGAGCTCTGTTTCCCAGTCCCTTGGTTTAATGAGGCAAAGACCCTTTGTGGGGCAGACAAGCAGAAGGACAAGGGGGAGAAAGGGTTTTGTCCATGCCTGACAGAGTTGGGGGGCTCTGCCCGCCCTCAGTGGGAAAGAGGAACGGGAGCATGGGTCCTAAAGCAGACGCACGGACACAGAAACCCTTGGGCGAGGGAGAAATCTATTTCCTCTAACTAGCAGAGCCCCTTCCAGAAATGATTTTCTAGCCACAGAGTCATCACATTAGATGGAGCCACACATCCACAGTAAACCTTTTCTAGGCTTAGAAGTACTCAGGGCCACCTCCACATCAATCACAATCACGGATAAACAAAAGAAACAAAAACCTTAATGCTCCACCCTCTTATCCTCCCCAGTACACATACAGAGCAACCTTCTTTATTGTTCCTGGGAAAGTGACATTCCTTTTTCTTTCTCTCTTTTCGGTCCCTGTGGCTAGAATGGATGACCTCTAAGGTCCCTTGTCCATCTGAGATTTCAAGAAGCCTTTAGTTAAGTGGCCATTGTCCCAGGTCATCAACACTGGATTGGACAGTGGAAAGACAGGAAAACAATGACCTGAAGAAATTAGGAGGAGTCTAACAACTCTCTCTCACCCACTCTGTAATTCTCTTTTCCCAATGTCTCTTTTTTATTCCCCAGCCCTATCTGCATTGTCTCCCTTCTCCTTGTGGGGAATTTATTGTGGGAATATAAATGCATATTAATTTCTATCTGAATAAAATACTAGAAAAAAAGCTGCTTGCCACTAAAAAATAAACGAATAAATAAAAATCCAATGCCAAAGTCCAACTCAGAGATTTTGGGGATTATAGAGTTTATACTGTGATCTCCTTTTACTAATCATCAAAAGTTACCATATTTCCCGGCGTATAAGACAACTGGGCATATAAGACGACCCCCAACTTTTGAGAAGGTTTTCCTGGGTTAAAAATTCATCTTATATGCCGGAAAATACGGTAATTTTTCATGCTTCTTATATATATATTTTATTGATTTTTTACAGGGAGGAAGGGAGAGGGATAGAGAGTTAAAATCATCGATGAGAGAGAAACATCGATCAGCTGCCTCCTGCACACCTCCTACTGGGACTATGCCCGCAAGCAAGGTACATGCCCTTGACCAGAATCGAACCTGGGACCTTTCAGTCCACAGGCCAAAGCTCTACCCACGGAGCCAAACCGGTTAGGGCTTCTTATATCTTTTTGTATGTTCATTAGAACCAAGAGTGCTCTCATAACGTGATCCTAGTAAACTTCATGATCCAGCTTAGAGAAAGACGGAGGCCCAGAGATGTTAACTACTTGTCTAGAATAAGGTAGTGAAATGGATAGAGTAGAAGGTGATGACCAGTCCTGGGGTTCTTCAACCGGACTGCAATGTATAATGGGAAGAACAAGAGATGAATTCTCTGCTAAAGGCCAGGAAACACAGTGAGTAGTGGAGAGCCATATAGAGAAATGCAATTCTCACCACCACGCAGGAATCTTTGGAGGAAGTTAATTGGGCCCCATATTATAAAGGAATGCTTTACACAAACCAAAAAAAAAGCTCTTTACAGACAGTGTGGAGTCGTCCCAACCAGCTCTAACTGATGAGCAAGGGGAGACCCAGAAAGAGCAGACTCTTGGCTACAGTAGGGAGGATTTCGGGGGGCATTTGGAGGCTGCAGTGCTAGGGAATCGCCAGGATGAGTGATTCGGGAGATGACAGTCATGGCTAAGGTTGGAACACAGCCCTGCCTATACTTATCGGTTGGGGAAAACACTGTTAGGAAGCCGGGCCGTTGGGAGGCTCTCGTGTGGGGTTGCACAGGCTCTGGGCGTCTTGTGTGGGGTCTCTCCCATGGAATGTGTTACTATGGGTTGCAGCCCTGGCTTATCCCTCCCTGAGGGAAGTTAATAAAATAGAAATAAATTTGGCTCATGCCAAGAGCCCCCCTGGACGTTTAGGAAATAGCCCCTGCCCAGTGTCCTGGATTAAAATTCAGGTCTGACTTCACAGCCCTTGCTATTAACCAGTTATATTTAATCCTGAAAAAATAAATGAAACCCTGAGTTAAAATGTCAGCAACTCTTTTCAGAGCACCTGCCAATATGGTAATTGCCAAGGTTGTTTGTCTTTCCTCCACGAAAGCAAAAGCTCCCCTAGGACACTGATAAACCAGAGACATTATCTCATTTGGGCCACGTACTCCTGTAAGGAAGGTAATATTAGCTCCATTTTACATT
>PVJC01007727.1:0-12710 GCA_004026665.1 Murina feae | reverse complement strand
GCTCTTGCCCCCCCCCCCCCTTCTAATGCAAACAGAGAGGAGGATTAGAGAGAGAAAGGTTTGGGCCTGGCTCAGGGGCTCGGAGGTGAAGCCATTCATTGCATTGCATTTACAAAATGGTTACTAAAAGACATCCGACATGATGCTATTTATACCCCTAGGTTTGTGCTGGGAAAGGAAAGCAGAGGGGCAATGCAGAGGAAGAGCACATATTATTTGAGGGGGGGGTGGAAATTAGCCCCTACATGTAAGCAGGCTGGATGCAGTGTCAGGATACCAGCTACTAAGTGAAATTTCAGAAGCTGCCTCCTAGAGGAGACCTAACCTGCCAGGCAGCCTCTGTCTTACTCTGACCACGGCTTATTCTTGGTAGGTGAGAGCTTCCGCCCCACAGTCCCTCTTTGCCACCCATTTCATCCCCTTCCCCTTCCATTTGTCCCCTAAGATCTTGCCTCCCCCAACCTACCATCCCTCCCCAACACATGTGTCCTCCTCACCTGGATGTTCCTTTTGATGATGTCCCTAGTCAGCTGTACCTTGCCTGTGCTGGGGTCCACCCCAGCCAGTGGCACCATGACCTCCCCAATGACGTCGTCCCGAGAGAAGCGGTCAAAGCTGAGGACGAGGAAGTGCAGCACCAGGTCCTGGAGCTGGCTGTAGGGGATGCCGTAGAAAGTGAAGGTCTCGTCGAACACAGGGTCCAGGGTCTTCCGCAGCACTCTGGTCTTCACCCGATGCCGCTTGTCAGGAAGGATGGTCATTTTGATGTAGGGGTCAGAGCCCTGGGTCTGGTCATCCATCACGGGCAGCCCATGGGCCTCCTGGATTGTCACCACGAGGGCTTTTTTGGGGAAGTTATAGTCCACTGAGAAGGTGAGGGATCCCAGCATGACGTCCTCCTCTGGTGATGATGGAGAACTAGTTTTGCTCTCCCCAGGGGTTAGGCTTGCAATGGGGCTCCTCAGTTCTTCCCCATAGTCCACTTTGATGGGTAACTGGCCTGGACAAGACCCAGAACTGGGTGGCCGGGGACCTTTGTCTCGGCCCAGCAGGCCAGCCTCTGCCGCATCCACCAACAGGTTCCCGTGTCCACCTTCCCTCCCAGGGCCATCTCTGTCTCTTCGCACTTTGATAATTTTCTTTTTGTTGCTGAGCGTCTCTGGGTATATGCTGATGCCTTTGAGCATATGAATAAACTTGTATGGTGGGTTCTTGTGCTTTTTCTCTGTCTGCTGGTGGCAGCATGTCCAGACAAAGACGGTCACCGAGACACACACCACCAGTACAGAGGCCCCGATAAGGCCTGCCACCACTGGTGACATATCTGAAGGTGGAGATCAGAGATGTGTTAAGGCGGGTGGACTTCAACCCCCTTCTAGAGCTCTCCTACTTGGTGCCTCTGCTGGAGCCAAGTGAATCCCAACCTAGCCTCCAAAACAAAATTTGCTCGTCTGGGCTTATGAACTTATCCCCTCTCTTAGAAATGCCCTCATCCATCCTCTCAGCCAATCCATGGCTCTTCCTTTCCACCAAACCTGAGTGAAATATTTACCTTCTCCAGAAAGACTTCCCTGTCCAGTGCCCACCCAACTCCCTGTTATTTTCTTGGCCTTCCCTTAGCATTTATGCACTTGGTTTGCTAATAATTATTTGTTCCACATAAACTGCCCTGTAAGTGTTGTAAGGTCACCTTTTCACATGGGAACCCATTCACCTCAACTGTTACACAAGGGCACGAGGTGTGTCTGGGTTCAGGAGGGAATTCCATAGCATCTCGTACAAGGTTTGTAAGCAGTGGGACTTACTGGCATGTAGGGTGAGAGGATGTGGGATTGACTTCAGATCCTTTTAGTAGGTTGCTCAAGGGTAGCCAAAGTGGGTGGGTGGTAATAAGAACAGTGGGTCTAAGTACTTTTTAGAGAGAGTGGAAGGGAGTGAGGGAGGGCAAGAGAGAGAGAAACATCGATGTGAGAGAGACACATGGATTGACTGCATCTTGCAGATGCCCTGACTGGGGCAGGATTGAACCTGCAACCCAGGTACATACCTTTGATAGGGAATCAAACCTGAGACCTTTTGGAACCCAGGTTGGTGCTCTAACCACTTAGCACACCAGCTAGGGAGGGTTTAAGTACTTTTAAAATATGTTCTAAATTTCAGCTCCTAGGTATTTACAAATAGAAGAATTTTAGAAAGAGAAAAAGAGAGATTGTGGAAAAGTCAGATCTTTGCTCAAATGTCACCTTCTTAGTAAGACCTTTCCTGACACCCCATTTAAAAGTGCAACCTTCTCCATCCCAAAGACCACACTTCTTAGCCCTGCTTTATTTTCTCCATGTGTCTGCTCTTTCTCTTTTTCTCTCATACACACTCACATACACAAAATATATAGAGACCTACATATAAATTTACTATTTAATATTTATTTTCACTAGAATATAAGTTTCATGAGGACAGGGATTTTGTTTTATTTATTTCTATATCCCCAGTACTAAAGACACTTAATATATATTTGTTGCATAAACAAGTAACTAAAAAGAAACAGATTTTTTCCTTCCCTTCCTCTAGTCCAGCGGTTCTCAACCTGTGGGTCACGACCCCTTTGGGGGTCGAACGACCCTTTCACAGGGGTCGCCTAAATACATCTGCATATCAGATATTTACATTATGATTCATAGCAGTAGCAAAATTATAGTTATGAAGTAGCAACGAAAATAATTTTATGGTTGGAGGTCACCACAACATGAGGAATTGTTTTAAAGGGTCACGGCATTAGAAAGGTTTGAGAACCACTGCTCTAGTCTTATCTGTCTTTTCCCCACACAAGTTGGCCCCTGTCTTAGATAATTAGGTTTGGAGTTACTTCCCCTTTAAGTTCACTGAAGCCAACTGGTCTAGATATAGCCTCTAGTGCTCTACGTTACTTAAGTTTTTTTTTCCAATTACATTTTACATTCAATATTATTTTGTATTAATTTCAGGTGTATAGCATAATGGTCCGACAATCATATACTTTACAAAGTGTTCCCCCTGATATTTCCAGTACTCAAATGGTACCATAAATAGATATTACAAAATTATTGACTATATTTCCTATGCTGTACTTTACATCCCATTACTATTTTTTAACTATCCCCACATTACTTTTCTTATGTTTTGCATATATATATACTTATATATTATATTGCATATTAATAACATGTAATGTATATGTGTATACACGTGCACAAATTATAATCCTCTGTGGTAATCACAAATATTGAAACCCATTGTGCCATAATATGGTCCCTTGAATTTGAAATTATATAATTTTGTTTCAATAGAAACAGAAACATAACAAACCCCACATTACTTTTTTAAGGAAAGATTTGGACAGGGAGAAATAAGAAAGTAAGTGTGACTCCAGAATATTCCAGAATATTCCTGGAGCATCCTTTCACCAGGTCTGCCTGGCCCTTGCCTCTCACTGCAGACCTCTGTTCAAACCTCACTTTTTCAGAGAAGCATTTGCTGACTGCCCCACGTGAGATAATATCCCTATTACCTGCTTTATTTTTCCTTACGCCCAACAATTTCTGTTTTTCCTCACTAGATAAGCTTAATTAGAATGCTGAATTTCTGTCTGTTCACGGTTCTGTCCCCAGGTCCCAGAACCATGTGGCACCTAGTAAGTGTTCAGTGAACAAATGAGTTGGTAAATTCAAAACAGCCTCCACAGATTGGAAAAAGCGGGGGAGGCCAATATGATGACATATATCAAGGAAAATTTAAAATTCTACTTAGTTTTTAAAACCTGTCAGTAAGCAATGAGAGACCTTATTGACAAGTCTGAGCAAAAAACACTTAGCAGTTTAGGTGACCACAAGGTGGAGTATAATTAGGCTAGAGCCGACTTACACTTTGAAACGAAATAATTTCATCTGCGCTGGTCACAACACACATGGAGTGTTCTGTCCGGCACTGAGGAATAAACACTGCTTTTTTGTTGTTGTTGTTGTTCATTTATTATGTCCCTGCCAGGCATTGAGCTAGAGCTTCCTCTCTTTGAATCAAAGAACTCATTAAATAGGTACTATTAATATACTCACTTTACAATGGAGAAACCTTGGGCTCAACTCTGCCCACGGCCAAGCAATGGCAAAGGGCAGTGATGGGATTTAAATACTGGTTTGCCTGACACCAAAGCGTCTCTACATTATGGATAATCAGGATGATAAAAGATCTGGGAACCACATCCAATGAAGAAAAATGGAAGGCACTGAAGGAGTGGAGAGGTCTGGGAATAATAACTATCTTCAATTATTTAAGATGCTGTGATGGAAGAAGGTGTGATTTGATTTTACTTTGGAGGGCAGGCCCAGCACCAGTGCGTACAGGCTGCAGGAAGACAGATCTGACTCAAGGAAAAGAGTCAAATTATTATTTCAACTGCCTCACAGTAGCCCAGATTGCTTCATAAAGCAGTGAATCCATAACTGAAAACTTACAGAGGTTGAATCACCATTGGTCAGGGGTATTCTAAAAGGGATTTCTTCCATGGAGATTGTGCTAAATATCTCCAAAGTTGTATCTACGTCAAACAACACGATTTCATGAAAGTTGGGACCAGGTAAGAAAAGAAGGGATTAGTCCTGGCTGAGTAGCTCAGTTGGTTAGAGTTTGTTCTGATACACCAAGGTTTTGGGTTTGATCCCTGATTAGGGCACATATAAGAAGCAATCAATGAATGCATAAATAAGTGGAACAACAAATCGACGTTCCTCTCTCTAAAATCAATAAAAATAAAATTTTAAAGAAAAGGAGGAGTTACATTCTAAAATAATACAGTTAAGGAATAAAGCCATTATCAAAGTAAATCAAGGTGACCATATTCATACCAAATAATAACAGTGTTTATTCACAGAGCATTAGGTGAAATAAGAGTTATTATGGAGAGAGTTTTCACAAAATGGGACAGCTTTGGTTTTCAGCTCATTGAGAGCGAGCACAAATAACATGCTGCTCATCTCTGAATCCCTAAGTCTCCTGCATCTAACACAAGGGTCAGTAAATATCTATTTGAACAATTGATTGGTTTCAATTGTCAATCAAAATGGCACAAGCTGAAAAAAATGGCTCTCTATTCACCAATAAGGGACTTTCCTGAGAATTGCTTCCTAATGATTAGTGAAACTGAACATTGATTATCTTTGTGAAAAGAGGAAAGCAGGGAACTACCAAGACAGGTGTATTTTTGAGAATGATTTGAAAGAGAGACCTAAGGCCATGTTGGGAGACATTTGAGTGATCCTTCTGGCTCTCCCCTAAATTCACTCTGTGCCCCTAAGGGAACCCACTGTTGCTTCCCATGCCTTGGCTTTTACTGCTAGAAAATGCAGGTGGTGTGCATACAAAAGAAGATGAAGGATTCTTATCTTTCAGAAGGACAGAGAAGGAAAAGAAGAGAAACAGATCAATCCATTTATAAATCACCTACGTGCTTTTCTCTACCTTATTTCCCACCTTTGCCCTACTTTTTTCTTAGTTATTTGTTAACCTCTGCCTCTCTTTCCCACACTCAAAGCAGTTAATTAGGAAAATCAGGGATGCTGAGACTCAGAACCCTCTGTCTTGCTTTAGTCAAAAGGTTGGTGGGAAAAGGAAGTTGGAACTAAATATCTGAACTAGTTGTAAATTGCAGTGACCTATGCTTCTTGCTCCTTTTGTACTCTAAGGTCACGGATAATTGAGCGTTGGCTTGGTGTATCTCCCAAGGGCTAAGGCATCTGAAATGAAGTACTCTACGAGACATGAAAAAGTCAGAAGTAACATTTCTTTCGTGGGAAACCCTCTGTAAGGGTTGAAAGGCTTGTGAGACACATCTGAGCTATACCCAACTCTGTGAGTCCCTGACCAGACCTGCTTACTGACTTCCTTTACTAAACCAGCTTTTCCCTGTCAAGCAGACCAGTGTGATGCAGATATGAGAATAAACTCTGGCATCAACTGGACATGGGCACTACTCTCACTATTTTGTGTAACTTTTATCTATTTTATCTCCCCGAGCCTCAGTTTCCTCAACTGGAAAAAGTATATATAATAATTCCTAAATAAAATGTAGTATGTAAAAGGCTGATAAAATTTATTTTGTCTTTTCCACTAATATTCCTTCTAAAGGAAATCACACCATTTCACTCTCCAAGGAATTGGGAAATGCAATTAGAAAAAAAAGAACATGTTGAAAAGAAGGCATAAGAAGAAAAAGAAAGAGCAGAAAGAAAATCATAGGGTGCTCATGCAATCTCCAAAGAGACATCTATTTTAGAAATTTAGGACTCAAAGAATAGCAATGCAGAAGGTGAAGTGGAAGAAAAAAAATATCAAGATTTAGCCTTGAGAATCAGTGGGAACAAGTAATTAATGCGTGTGATCTGTTGTCTCGATACTTTCCCTGATCTGATGTCTTCTGAATATTGAGAGACTGGAGCACATTGAGTTTTGCTCATTTCCATAAACCTCTCACTGGAAAGTGAGAAAGGCCACTTCCACGTTGGATTGTGGACCCACCCAAACCCTGGATGCTCAAAACTTCTGGGTTGCCTGTGGGTTAGGATCTCTTAAGGAATATGAAGGAACCCTTGGCTGACAGCACTCTCACTGGCTTCTACCATCCACACTGGGGTTAAGTACCACTGAGGGGAGAAGCCGGCGATTCTGTTTTTATTTTTGCACCAGGAAAACATAGCCCAGGTAGCTTGTTACCCTCGCATATTTTGGAGGAATTTCCTAAGAGGAAAAAACTTGTTTCTCGAGCTTTCATTTCCCATCTTTCCTATTTTCCACTCCACTCTCTGCTCCAAGGAATGTAACAGATCTTGGAGCGGCGCCCAGATGACGTAATGCCTTCTCTGGTACACAAAGCGGCCTCCCCGGGGCTGGGCCTCGCTCGCCCCTCCCCCTCCGGCCTGGGTCGGGCCCCCACCAGCTCCAGCACTAGCGCGGGTGAGTCCCCCTATTTGAAAAGCCAGCCCAGAGAACGGGGAACAAAAGGCCTGGGAGGAAGCGCCTAGGCACTGCCAGGAGGCCCAGAAATAGACATCACGTCATCCCCTAGCCCAGCAGCACCAAGCGCCATTTGGTAGCATCAGAAGGACCCCACCATTACGATGCAGAATACAACTTGCAGGGCTCACGGCTCCCTCAGCCTCAGCATCCAGCTGACCGGCTTCAGGAGTGGCTTCCTTTTCACTCCCCACCCCCGCACCTCTCTCCCTAGAGGCCGCTGCCTCCCCTGGCTGCCATCCACGCAGCCCACAGTCTCCAAACTGCCATCTTGATGCCCCATCCCCCTTGCCATCTCCCTCCCCCGCAGCCTGAGGACTAGGTTGGGGAGGAAGGGGCACCGCCCTGCGTGCCCCAAGGGGGAGGGCTCGGCCTACTCCACCTCTCCTCCCCCAGAAGGAGGGGTTCACATCCTCTGCAAACTCTCTGTTTCTCACCTCCAGCAGTGCTGACGGTGCACCATACAAGGTTTTAGCATCCTGGACCTCCCCCCTCCCCCCAGCCTCCATGTCTCTAGCCTTGCCAGCCTCTGCAGCCCATAGTTTAAGTTCAGGCTCTGTCCACTGCCCTCGACCCCCCTCCACAGGCCCGATTCTAGCGGGGCTGGCACCTGAAGACCCTGCTCTGGGCGTCATTCCTTGTGCAGCCGCTGGGTTCCCCTAGCTTTATAACTCTTTCGATTACCGCAGGCTCAGTGGACCGACTGTACTTACCCAAGCTAGGTCGGATATTGGTGATTTCGGCCATGTCGTAATCAGAGGCTATTGCTGTAAAGGCTGTTGCAATGGTCAGACAACTCTGGGAACCCTGGAACAGAACCGAGGCCGCCGCTGCACAGCGCTAGGTCAGGGGACGGGGGAGGTATCTGGCGGATGCCTCCTGTGACGGTCTGGTCCCAGGTTGCCAGCTGCGGTCGCCTCTTCAGATGCTCCAGGGATGCTCTGAGCTAAGGATGCAGGTGCAGCCAGACTGGTCCTGATGCGAGGGAGGCCCCGCCTTCCCCCGAGCGGTCCTCGGCAGAAGACTCCGCCTCTGTCCGAAGAGTTCCGGAAGGCAGTACCCGCCCCTTTCCGGAAGATCTCTGGGAGGGGACCCATCACCGGGATTCCCACTGACGGGCTCTTGGTCAAAGGAGAAAACCCCCAGGATAGTAGAGTAAGAAGTGTAGGTATATTATCATAGAGAAAATTTAGATCCTGTGATTCCGATCCCTTGGGCTTAATATAGCAGCGGAATGTTCTGGCTGAGAGGGAGCCCAGGATTTTGGAAAAACAAAATTCTGTATGCCTGCATTTCAGTATCAATTGCCATTATTGTTATGCATTTCTGACCCACTAAAGGTTATTATGGTTATTATGGAAACTTTCTTAAACTTCAGAAACGCTAAAACTCTGATTAAAGATCAAACCTCCTGATGGATGCACAACTCTGAACATTTACTTATAACAATTATACAAGTAGAATGGATGAATTTTGAGGTGTGTAAATTCAAGTTGTTTTTAGAAAAAGACTAATGAAGACCTAGCCTGTTTGGCTCAGTGCATAGAGCGTCAGCCTGCGGACTGAAGGGTCCTGGGTTCGATTCCGGTCAAGGGCCTGTACCTGGGTTGCAGGCTCCAGGGCGAATGCAGGAGGCAACCAATCGATATTTCTCTCACATTGATAATTTCTCTCTTTCCCTCTCTCTTGCAGTCTCTTTTAAAAAAATCAATGGAAAACAGCCTCAGGTGAGGATTTTTAAAAAACGTTGAAAATGAACAGATAAATAATAAAATAAATAAAAAGACTAATGAAGAATGCCAAAGTTAATCAGTGCTGCATATTTATTTATTTCTTTACTTATTTTTAATATATCTTATTGATTTTTTTACAGAGAGGAAGGGAGAGGAATAGAGAGTCAGAAACATTGATGAGAGAGAAACATTGACCAGCTGCCTCCTGCCCACTGCCTACTGGGGATGTGCCCACAACCAAGGTACATGCCCTTGACCAGATCGATCCTGGGACCCTTCAGTCTGAAGGCCGACACTCTATCTACTGAGCCAAACCAGTTAGGGCTATATTTCTTTTTTAAAGTGTCAAGTGCTTAGGGCTGCTTAGGAGAGAGAGCATGTGCAAACCAACCTGTGACCAGAAACCCAGTGAGCAGCAAAACTTTTCCAGGGAAGATACTCATAGGCTGCAGATTGAAAAGCAAGCCACAAATGAAACTCCAAGCTTCTAGAGACTTCCTTGGCATTTGGGAGAGTTAGGGTGATTGAGGCTAGAGTGAGATTACAGTTGTGTCCATGATTATATTAATTTCGCTCTTCATTTTGGCTGTGGATACTTTCATCCTGTTGATTATGTTTACAGATAGGATCAGGTTACATAGATTATTTTAATGCATAAAGTATTTGTCGGTGGTTCACCTGTAAAATGAGAGTTGAGTGTATTTTTCCAGTTTTGACATTCTCTTCTTCTAGAAAAGTGGAAAGAACATGGCTCTAGGAGTCATTCATTTGTTCAAAACACAAGTGTAGTGAATACTTGGCTGGTTTGGCTCAGTGGATAAAGCCTCAGCCTGCGGGCCCCAGGTTCGATTCCCGTCAAGGGCATGTACCTTGGTTGCGGGCACATCCCCAGTGGGGAGTATGCAGGAGGCAGCTGATTGATGTTTCTCTCTCATGGGTGTTTCTAACTCTCTATCCCTCTCTTCCTCTCTGTAAAAAATCAATAAAATATATTAAAAAACACACACAAGTGTTGAATTATTGAACATGAACTATGCTTCCTGGACATTGGACCAATGCATTAGGAGCTAGAGTGAAGGAGACCCGGTCCCCCTTGAGAGCTGTGTATCTTTGTAAATCACCTATCCAAGCTGAGTCAGAAATTGGTTCTGTGCAAATTTGCAAGTATAATATCTACTGTTCCATAAGGTTTATCGTGAAGATCAAATCACCTAGGATAACGTAAGTGAACGCACTTCGTAAAATGGCAGAGTATTAAACAGCTATTGAGTAGTAATGACTACGGAGTGACCCCATGACTCACTCACTCGTACAAGTAACTGCACTATTTGTAACCCAGGGGTTCTTTTCTGAAAATTTCTGAATTCTCCGCTTCCTTAGTCCCCTAGTTCAGGTGTGACGAGAAGGATTCGTTGTCAAGTTAAACGAGCGACACACGATGCCACGTTTTGTTTTGAGTAGCGCCCGGGCCGAGTGAGAGCTGTAATTTCCTTAAAACTCTCTGCCCACAGCGGCGGGCTGGCCTTGCGGCTTCATCCGCCCTCAAGTGGGACGGCGCCCCGTGATTGGAGCGCGCTCTCTGACGTCTGACGCCGCGCACCGCGACTCGGGGGCGCGCGCGTAAGTTGCTGCCGCTGCCTGACTTCCGGTGGCCCCGACTCCGAGTTTCCGCGGGATCAGGCGCCGGCGAGGGGGGTCCGCGTCCCGTGCCGTGAGGCGGGAAGTGGCGAGTGGGAGCTGCGCGTCAGGGCGAAGGATGCCCGGGCTGAGGGCGTCGGGACTGAGGGCTGGCGCGGGGTGCATGACACAAGGGAGAGGTCCGAGGGCGTCTGGCCGGGCGAGGGGACTTGGGCCAGTGCTCGGCGTCTAAGCGCAGTCAGGTCCCCCTTTTGAAAAACCCTCCCAGGAGGGGCTCGCGCGGGCGCTACCTTCGGATTTGCATTCGTTCACTCTGTTGGTGTCACTCCAGTTCCTAGAAGGTGAGCCGATCCCTGCACGCCGCTGACTTTAAGTGGTAGCTGTCTTTCTTTCCTTTCCTTCTTAATCCCCCCACCCCCTCGCTTTTTTTCCTGGACCTCAGTAATTCATCTGCAAAATGTTGGACTCGCCTAAGCTACTCCCACTCCCCTTACCCACTTACCACCCTCCTTTGAGCTTTAATTACCAAGATAAGGGCGTTGGCAGAGTGGAGGGTGTGGGGAGACCTCTCCTAGCGATCTGTGGAAGCAGAATTAGGGAGGTTGAAAACTAACTTTACAGTTCACACTCTTCAGAGTTGGAACTTTGCCCTGGCCGGTCTGCCCAGTTGGTTAGAGTGCCGTCAGGATGCACCAAGGTTTCGGGTTCGATCCTCCGTCAGGGCACATACAAGAATCAACAAATGAATTCATAAATAAGTGGATCAACAAATCAGTGTTTCTCTCTTTCTCTCAACTCCTTAAATACAGGAAATTATTTAAAATGGAAAAGGAAAACAAACTTCGTTTTGCAGTCCTGTACCCCAAACATTCATCTAGTGCCCTAGTGGATGGGCATTCAGACTTTGAACATTATCAGTGATGAGGAACTCACTGTAACATACGGCAACTTATTCTGTTCTTGTACCTATTTTATTGGGTAAAGTTTTTTTGGGTAGAAAGTTTCCATATAATACTTAACTCTGATCTAAATGCTGCGTAAAATAAGCACAGAGTAGGAAGTTCATGCTCTCTTTTTTAAAATATGCTTTTGATATTGAAACATTGATGAGAGGGAGAAACATCAACCTGCTGCCTCCACTGCTGCTGGGGATCGAACCTGAAACCTGGGCATGTGCCCTGACGGGGAATCGATCTGGTGATCTCGGTGCATGGGAGAATGCTCAACCAACTGAACCACACCGGCCGGAGCCACGCTGTTTTCCATTCATTCATTCATTCATTCATTCTTTACAATAGGGCAGATACTGCCTGGTACTAGGGGTACTAGTTGAAAAAGTCCTTTTCCTGAAAAAAACCACATAGTTGTGTTTTTTTTTGTGGAGGCAGATGGGAAGTAGACAGACAAGAGGCAATTATAAAAGTTATAATTGCTATAAAAGAGGTTTGCAAACAGGTGCTAGAAGGACATAAAAGAAGATACCATCCAATTTAGGTTAGTGTTGCTCTTAAACTGTGATAACTGGAATTGAAAGCAAGAGCCAGAAGTAACTTAGTACAGAGGACAGTAGGAATCTCTTGTTTACAACACAAAATTTCTGTTAATATCGCCTAACCTCTTTATTTATTTATTTGTTAATCCTCACCCGAGGATATACATTTTTTCCATTGATTTTTAGAGAGAGTGGAAGAGAGGGAGCCAGGGAGAGAGAGAGAGAGAGACATGGATTGGTTGTTTCCTTCTTGACACCTGGACTGGGCCAGGAATCAAACCTGCAACCCAGGTTTAAGGAATACCCTTGGCGGGAATCGAACTTGTAGCCTTTGGTGTGTAGGCCTGTGCACGCTCTAACCTTTAAGAAACACTGTCCAGGGCAAGGCCTGACCTCTTTAAACAACACATTTTGCTTTTGGATTGTTTCTGTTAATGGAAATAACCTGTTTATGCAAACAGAAATGGAAAACATTTATTGATCTAATAAATTACTATCTAGTGATGTAACTGCTATTTTTTTTTAAATTTATCTTTATTGTTCAGATTATTACAGTTGTTCCTCTTTTTTCCCCCATAGCTCCCCTCCTCCCATTTCCCACCCCAACTTCTGTCCTTGCCCCCCCACTGTCCTCATCCACAGGTGTACAATTATTGTCCAGTCTCTTCACGCACCCCCAACACCTTAACCCCCCAAACTTGTCTGTCCACTCCATTCTATGCCTCTGATTCTATTCTATTCACCAGTTTATTCTGTTCATCAGATTTTCTATTCACTTGATTCTTAGATTCACTCGTTGATATATA
>PVJC01007726.1:0-50580 GCA_004026665.1 Murina feae | reverse complement strand
GGCCCCGCCCCTTTCTTCGCCCCCAGCCCCGCCCCCTCGCTTTCTCCCAAGCCCCGCCCCTCGTCTTCTGCTGGGCCCCGCCCCCGCTTATCTCCGGGCCCCGCCCCCGGCCTCTGCCTCGCGGCCTCCACCCGCTCCCTCAGCCCCGGCTTCCTCCGGCCGCTCTCGCCGCCGCTCCCGGGCCCGCGTTCCGCACTCCGCCCCCGGTGCAGACCCCGCAGTCTCGTCCGCTTCCTCTCCCTCGGGCCGGGCGCTGTCTGGTCCTGACGGTGCCTCTGCGCCCTGTCCTGCCTGCACTGCGCCGCCCCATCCCCGAGGCCCCGCGAGGGCTGCACCCCCGCTCCCTGTCCCCCTCCACCCCGCCCCACGTACAGCTGGCGGGGGCTCCCCGCGCCGGGAAATGCCCGTGTCTCCCGCGGGCTCTGTGCTGCCACCTTCCGGGCTGAGCGCGAAGCCCCGCGGCGGGCCCGCGGCGTGGTGGTCCGGGGGTGTGAGTGTGCCGGGGCGCCCCTCGCTAGCGGGTCCCGAGGGCCTGGGCCGGTCCGCATCCTCGTCCCAGTTTAGAGCGGAGGCCGGGCTGTAGCTGCAAATGCCGTTCTGCCGGGGGACTTTCCACCCGCGCACATTGCCAGCTCCGAAGAGGAAGTGAAAAGTTCGGGCTAATCCCTGGAAGGGGGCTTTCCCCTGCGTTTTTCCGATCAGCGACGGGTCGGATGAGGACTCCAAAGTAGAGCCCGTTTCAAAGAGACGAGTGAGCATTCTGGGGGCACTTCACGCAGATGCATCGCCCCAAATCCTTGGTAAAATCAGTGCAAACCGCAGTGGGTGATCGTTTTCCTCTGACAATCCACAGTTGTTTCATGATCCATTTTCCGTTTCCAGAAGGAATCCAAATTTTTTGTAGGTACAAAAATGCCTGATCAGGTTATGACTAGGTAATACGGCCAGATCAGGTGATGATCTGGACCCAAACCCAGACCCTGGTTTCGTGAAGTTGCGGGCAGAGCCCAGGGAGCTTTGCTGCTGGAGAAACAATCCTTTATTCTAAGGCTGGTAGGAAACACTTCTCACTCTGTAGGTGCAGTGTGTACATTGTTATTTTTATGGTTACATAAAAGCCACGTATCTGACTTTGTAATGCTTGTAAAACTTTAATTACTGTCAGCTTTAATTTGGTTTTCATTTACAAATTAAATCTATAATTGACATCAGATTGGTTTGTTTTCTTATTAAAAGCAAAAGTAAATGATTTTGGGTATAAATGTGATTAATGTTTTAGAATAATAGATTTTAATTACAATGTTTGTGTCAGGTGTGGAATATGTATCAATCCTAATAGGCAGGCTGGGTGTGGGCTTTTTCCTTGTGAAAGGGAGGGCTTGGCTTGTCCTCCCAAATTTTCTTTTGATTCAGGAATTTAGACGTCATGGATGTCGAAATGCTTCAAAAATTATTCAAAGAGTTTTAATATTCATTTGATAGTAACGGATCAGATGATGAGTGTTTCTTCCAAAACACCTTTTCCCGGGTGATGTTATTGACACGACAGAGTGGTTATTGCTGCAGCGGGATGGAGAGTTTAGGGATGACTGTGGACACACCTGATGCCAGTTGTCTGTTGATGTGAATGTACACAGAAATGTTGGAACCAGCTATTTAGTTGAAGATAGCCTGGGTTTTGGCCTCATCTTTAAGTTTGTCGGGAAGTTTGAAATATCTTCACTTTTAGCAAGTAGGCTAGCCATCTTTCAAGAGGGTATACTTTTGTTACAGGTTTCAGAGTTTATTTCCACGTGTGATACTTGGAAATGAGACTTTTAGAAATGAGAGCTATTCTAACTAGTGAATACCACACAGGGTAAATTAGTGCAAAATATGAAGACATGGGTGTTATAAAAGCATTTACAACTTTGGGGTCTACAATTATATTTGGTGTTGAGTAGAACACTGGATTTAGAATTAAAAGACTTGATTTTGGTCAGACCTGCCATAAACTGCATGATATGGAACAAATTATGTAACCTTTCTGGGTCTCTGTTTCCTCATATATAAAATGAGATCTTAACTCCATTTATAACATTATTTCATTCTCCTTCTTACAGGATCTGTCAATTTGGCTTATTCCAAATTACCATTGGGTGTGTATGTTTTCTATTAGGTCTCAATCCTGATATTCAGAAATTTGTGTTAAAACACACGCTTGTGTTTGATTTATGCCGAGCATTATTTTTTTGTATTGATTACAATTATGATTTCTTCTTTTTAAAAAAATTACTGTGGAATCCCTTTTGGTTTAAAAACTGTTAGGTAGTCTGTTGAACTGCTTTGGAAATCTGCCCTAAACAGAAGAATGTTTGAGTCTTTATATTTAAAAGAATATAATGTAAAAGAATGTCTTTGTGGTATTTTAGCAGGGTAATCATTTTTAAAGGTATAAGTAGGTTTGGGCACAGTATTTTCAAAATAGAGAGATCTTTGTTAAAGAGCATTATCTTGCAGACATTTTAGAGTTCACTGGCCAATCAAACACTTGGGAAACCTTTTCATTTTAAATTCAAGCAGGATTTTCAAAAAGTTTGTTTTTATGTGGTACACAAATGAATCCCAGATACGGTATTTAGGCCACTTGGGTAAAAGAACAGAATTTTGAGCTCTAAGGGTTCCATGGTGCTCTTCAAACAAGTTGTATTCAAACGTTAACCAGTTAGTTGAAATACCAGATGCTTAAACTTTTCTGTGCTTTTATGCCTTGAAATACTCTCAGACTTCTTTGTGTTTTTCTACCTCTTGGATTGTGACTGTGTATTGTAAAGAGAGAAAATTCTAATTCCACTTAGAGGAGGAGAGAAACCTCCCTTGACAGCAAATGGGAATGGAGGCTATTTTTTAAGTTGTAGCTCATGTGATGTAAGGCTGGCTTGTGTTTGGCATCCAGGCGATGCAGCTTGAAGAGAAATAGTAGTAGTAATAGCTGTCAATAACGTTAATTGATCAATAACAGGCGACCTAACTGATTTGAAATAGTTATGTTTCTCTTAAGAAAAATAAAGCTTTTAAGACTGTTGCCTTTGTCCCTTTGTATCAGCAAAGAACCTCCCTTATACAAGGCAGGAAAAACTTTTAACTGGCCACTCAAATAAGATAGAATTGCTAGCCATCAGGTTTTAGCCTTGCTCTGCGCCTGAAAGTTGGCCTCAAGTTTATGAGGTACACAGTCAAGGCACTTCTTTGAGCTGAATTGTTTAAAGATGTGGAATAGGTTAAATCAAATCCTATTGCAAAACTTAAACTGCAATTATACTTTAAAAGGAGTCACATTTTACCATATACAGGACTATTATTGGTTTTGTTATTTGATCACATTTGTGTTGTCTTAAGAAAAACCTTTTTTAAATCCATTTTTCCTTTTTCATTTTCTTGAAGATTTCTCAACTTACAGACTTGAGAAATGAAATATCTCATGTATTTTATTTTTATCTGTATTTTTGCAGTAGTTGTGATGTGTCCCAGTAGAATTTTTTACTGCAAGTCCGTTTATTTGTCAGATTTCAAAACTTCTATTTTGCAATTATGCCAGTGGTGTCTGAACTTCGAGTTTTCCTTCTCTTCTACAGGTTTTCATTTTCTCTGTTTGGTTATATTTTCCGGTTCTAGTGTGGAACATTGGGTGAACTGGGGAGGTTCTTGGGGGCTGAGTCACTGGTGAAGAAGTATTTCCTCATGAATACAAAAGAGAAAGACTGACCCATAATATTTCAACATCAGCTTAATGATCCAGTTAACTAGACTGGCTGTTGTGTAACACATTTGCGGGCACTGGTTAAAAGTTAAAATAGCTGAATTATCTATTTTAGTTCAGGCAAGACTGAAAAGGAAGTTCAGAAAACCTGACATGATGAAATAATTTTGGCATTTTCTAGTTGAGAAACCCTAACTTTTAGGATTCTTATTTGAGTCAAACTTTTGTTATTTAAAAACCATTTTAGAGGTTAAATATTTTTTTAACAAATAGATAATTTAAATTGTGTAGGGTTTGGGTCACTGAGCAAGTTAAATTACTGGTTTGCTTATTGTAGGTGAGTTTCATTGAGAGAAAGCCCTGCCTTAGGTTGGCTTGTTGTCCACAGCACTGTGACTACAGCTGACTGGTCCCTAAGGCCATCTAGTCAAAGAAGAGCTGCAGAGTTATGTTGGAAAAACAAAAGCTCCTGGCCGTCTACATCAGGCAGATCTTTTTAAAATGTTAGAATTACTGTTGTGTCTACAGATGCAATTTACTCCATTTACATATTTAACTAAGTGGAATGACGTTTCCATATTGCTGGATGAAAGGGGGAAAATCCTTTTATTGTTTTAAAACAAGGCTTAAATAATGCACAATCAGTGCGGCTGGTGATGCACCCCGCTCTGTAATTCCAGCTGTGTTCACCTCCATTGCAGCTGAAAGGAATTCTAATTGGCTGAGGAATGTCGGCAACATCATGTATCACTGAGCATGAACCTATCGTGCTGGCTGCTGGGTGATGCATTTCAGATGTTTGAAGCTCCTGAGTCCAACTTGGAGGCTGCTTTCAGGAGCCTGGACGAGGATGTTGTGACACTGCGGCTTATAGATGGCAGCCTGCTTTCTCCTTCGTATGTTGGGCATCTGCTCAATTCTCTAAAGGCTACAGTACTTTCTTGTGGCTGAAACACTGGATTAGGGATCAGAAGGTCTGAATTCTGCTCACAAACGTGCCACAATGAAGAGTGGGGTGGGTGCAATTATAATATTTCCATGACTCAGTTTTTCTATCCAAAATGCAGTATACCTGCCTTTTTATATTGCACAAGGACTTGATATTAATTAAATGGCTTGATGAGTCGTTATGAATTATTTATAGAGCAGCACAATGTAAATACAATCCTGGATTCCTTTTACTTCTTATTCCTAAGTCAACATATAAATGCTAAAGCTAATGATGTACATTGACACTGGAGAACAACTGTAGAACCTGTTCATAAGCACACAAAAAATAGTGCTCAAGAACAAATTGTTAAATTCTCTACACAGAGAGTCCATTAGAGAAATCATGTTGCAAGCCAAAACCAGCATCATCTTCACTTATGAAATCTTGGAAGTGTTTCTATTAAAATCAGGAACACTATAGGGATGTACACTGTCACAGTTGTTATTAAGTAGAGCAGCGGTTCTCAACCTGTGGGTCGCAACCCCTTTGGCGGTCGAACGACCCTTTCACAGGGGTCGCCTGCACATCAGATATTTACATTACAATTCATAACAGTAGCAACATTACAGTTATGAAGTAGCAACGAAAATAATTTTATGGTTGAGTCACAACATGAGGAACTGTATTTAAAGGGCCAGAAGGTTGAGAATCACTGAACTAGAGGAAGACATCAGAAAGAAAGCAAAATTGCTATTATTTGCAGATGATATGACTTTATATCTTAAATGCAAAAAACTCAGCTAAAAAGCAATTATAAGTGATTTTAAAAAACCTTAGTATAGTAGTTGAATAGAAAATGTTTCCATGGAAGAATAAAATTGGTTAAAAGTCAATATGCAAAAACAAACTTGGGAAAACAATTTGCAATCTGTATGAAAACGAAAGTCTAGCTTCCTTAATTTATAAAGAGCTTTCAAAATCAGTGACAAAAAGGCCAGTAACCTATTGCACAAAAAATATGGATAATTCACAGAAAAAATAAAAAGGAATTTTAAATATGTAAAAAGACACAGCCCTATTCATACTAAACAAAATACCAATTAAAACTAAAGGTGAAACAGTTTTCATCTGGCAGATTGGCAGAAACCAAAGAGTTTGAAAATATGTCATGATGACAAAGGTGCAGAAAGCAGAAACTCCTTCACACGGCTGGTTGAGATAGAAGTTGATAGAATAAGGAGGGCAGTTCGGTGCTGTCCCACAGAATAAAAGCCTAATGTGCAATTGTCCCTTCCACCAGCGGGTGAGGCCTCCCGGCCAATCGCCTGCGGTCTCTCCCCCTCTCTGGCCCCCAACCCTGATCAGGGGCAGGGCCAGCCCATGGCCAGCCACTATGATGCTCACTGACCACCAGGAGGCAGATGCTCAACACAGGAGCTGCCTCTGGTGGTCAGTGCGCTCCCACAGCCAACCCCCCACAAACATGCCTAGTAGACGCCTTAAACTTAGCACGTCCAAGACAGTCTCCTTGATCCCCTCCCCAGAAACCGCCCTCTCCCCATCTTCCCCACTTAGATCTACCCCGTTGTTCAAACCAAAAATCAAGACTCACTGTCCTTCATGTCTACTTTATCCTCAAGCCCTGTCACTTCTTCACCACAGCTTGTCTGGCCTGTGTCTTCTCTTCTTGTCCATTGCCTCATTCTAGTTCAAACTGTAGTCATCTCTTGCTTGGACAGATGCTTGCCCTTTTTTATTTAAATGTTACTTGTAACCTAACCACTTTGCTATAATAGTATTTATTTCTCTATTACAAAAATGTTAAAAGATTAATTATGAAAGTCCTCATTTTGGCTGATTCTAGAGTGGAGGTGCTAACATTGCCCTTTACCTGGCTGCTGCAGCCCCTCCACCTTGCCTCTGTGTTCACCGCCTCTGGCTTCAGCTCCAGGAGCAGCGGTCAGGATGGCCAGGTGTCTGTCAGGGTAGCACGGGCTTCCCAGGGTCTGACAATTGAGGGATGGGCAGTGACAAGTTCAGTTGTGTACAATGTGGGGGGGGTGCGGGGTGGGGGGGGGATTGAGAAACCAAATTGAAGACTTACTATTTGAAAGAGTTGCGAGTACGTGTTACATTCTCTGGTACAGGAACAGCACATTGGTTGCCTCTGGATAACCTGTGATTTTATCCTCCTCCTTAACCATTCCCCAAGATGCTCTGACCCTAACTGCCCCTGTCATCTTACTAAATGACATCATCAACCAGTCAGTTGCTTGGACAAAAAGCATTGAGGTCTTCCTTGGTTCTCTTTTTTCTCATTCTCTAGAAGTCGTTAACTCTTACCTCATATACCATATTCTGAATCTTTTTCCTTCTCTCCATCTCCGCTGTTATCATCCTAGTCCTGGGCAATGTCACCTCTCACTGGGATGCCTGCGGTAGTTAATCTCCTAAATATTTCCTGCTTCTGTATATTGAATATTGATACATACAGAAAAAGGCAGTGTACAGTTTGTTGATATTTCATGAACTGAATGTACTGTGTAACTATATCATACATCAATGATTTTCAACTGGGAGCAGTTGTGCCTCCCAGGGGACATTTGGCAATGTCTGGAGACATTTTTATCATTACAGCTGTGTGGGTGGCCCTGGCATCTAGTGGGTAGACGCCAGGGATGCCACTAAATAGCCTATAATGCACACTCAGACCCCCACAACAAAGGATTATTAGTCCGAAATGTCAGCAGTGCTGGAGAAACTCTGATCTAGATCAAGAAATAGAAGGTTATTAATACCTGAAATCCCCACCATCTCCCTTCCCAGTTTCAACACCCCACTCCCCAAAGATAATCACTGTCCTGGCATGCTTTTGAGTTTCATATTAATGGAACCATACAGTATGCTTTTCTTTGTGACTGGCTTCTTTTGTTCAACATTCTATTTGTGAGATTTACCTATATTGTTGTGTTTGGTTGTTCATCATTCATTCTTTTTGCAGAATAGCATGCTATTATGTGAATGTACCATAATTTATCCTTTTACTGGATGATGGGAAGTTGCAAGTTTTTGGCTATTATGAATGGTGCACTATGAACATTCACATGTGTGTCTTTTGGTGGGATATGTATGCATTTCCACTGGGTATATCCTTAGGAATGGGAGTGCTGGATAACAAAGTAGGCAGATGTTCAACTTTGACAAAACTGTCCAACACTTTACCGAAGTGGTTGTACCAGTGTACATTCCCATGAGCGGTGTGCGAGAGTCCCAGTGGCTCCGTATCTTTGCCAAACTTGGTATTTTCTTTTTCATGTTAACCTTTTTGGTGGGGGTGGCATGGTATCATGTGGTTTTGCTTCTACTTTCACTTTTCTCTGATCCATACCTTATATGGCAGCCCTAGACATTTTTTATTAACTTTATTTTTTAGGTAGGGTCTAGCTTTGGTGTAAGCATTTATAATACCTAAGGTTTTTTCCTCTCCCAGGAACAGTTTTCAGCTCCCTTCTAGGCAGTGTTGCCCTGTTGGGAATGAATAATCTGCCCTTGTGTGTCAGAGTCACCCACGAGGCTTGTTGAAACTCAGATTGCTGGCACCCCCCAGGCACTAGCAAATATCTTTATATAAAAAAACACTAGCCTGTATTTGGGCATAATATTAAAAAGGGTTAAAAAGAATTTTAGTCAAAACTTTAATAACCAGTTTCTAATTAATTATGTAGTATTTTGTCTACATACCAGGTTTTTTTCCTGAGATCTCCTGTGAAGATTCAGATTTGTTTTCTTTTCAAATAACTAATACTGTTATTAAAATAATATAAATAAAGAGTTATATAGACTATATTATAAACCTAAATTCCCTATATTTGGTCCAAAAAGAAACAGATGCATACTTTTCACACACCATGTGAGTTTTATTTAATTTTTATTATTTTAAAAACAATTGTTATTCTGCTTTTGGGTGTTTTTTTTAATTGAGGTATCTTTTACATATAACATGTTAATTTCAGGTGTACAACATAATGATTTGATATTTGTATGCATTGTGAAATGATCACCACAATGTCTGGTTAACATCTGTCACATTACATAGTTAAAAAAAAAGTTTTTTTCCTTGTGATGAGAACTACTTTTTAATCCTTACCTGAGGACATTCTTAGACAGAAGAAGGGAGAGAGAGAGAAACACAGATAGATTGGCTTCCCTGTGTGCACAACTGGGGATCGAACCTGCAACCCAGGTATGTGCCTTGACTAGGAATCTAATCTTTTGGTGCACAGGACGACGCTCAACCAACTGAGCCACTCCGGCTGGGCTTGTGATGGGAACTTTTAAGCTGTAATTCAGCAACTTTCAAATATGCAATATATCTTTAGCTTTTAATTTTGAAGTAATTATAGATTCACAGGAAGTTGCAAAGAAATGTATAGGGGGTCCTTGTGCCCTTCACTTACCCTCCTCCACTGTTAGCATTGTGCATAACTATGATATAATATCAAAACCAGGGACTTGACAGTCGACATTGGTATATGATTTTATATCTTAAATGCAGAAGAATCAGCTGAAAAACGATTATAAGGAATTTAAAAACCTTAGTATAGTAGCCCTTCTTGGCTTTTCCCTGTGTGTTCAAAGGTCACTACCAGCAGCTCCCATGGCTGTCTCGAGCGCTAACCTGCAGAAAGGCTCTAAGTCCACTTCTTGAAAAGCTCGCTCCTGGAGTAGGAGTCCTGGAGTTGAATCATCTTGTCTGATTGTGCTAATTTGGGTCATGTGTGTGTCTCTGAACCAGCCACCATGGCTAGGATGATGAGATGTGCTGGTTGGACAGTTCAGGTCCACCATGGAATCTAGTAATGGTATTAGTACTACCCAACAAAGGACTGAGTTCTTTGACGGGACAGGAAAAATGGGTGTTAGGAAAGCAGCTCACAAATAAGTAGACAATACCGTTTTTATTGCTGTTTTTAAAGTATAATGATGGTTTTGTATATGCTGAGTGTAAGAATGGTAAAGCTACTGTGTAATGAACTTGTGAAAAAGGAGCACCTCCTTTGTGGTAGTGTGAAACAAAAGATGCATTTTGTAAAAGTGCCAAACATTTTTGCCAAGAGTCAGGAATGGTGGCTTTATATGTAAACTAACCCCAACGAATTTCATTGTCAATTTGTATTATAAAATGTTTCTGGATTGTTGTATAGTCTTTTTTTTTATTTGGGATTATTTGAATACTAAGATTTAAACAGAAATTCAGATTGTAGGAATGCATTCTTACATCATTTCTCTAGAGATAATGTATTTTAAGAAAGAAACATTTCTGTTAATTGTTTGTAAATTGAATTCAGATTGCGTAGAAAGAGAAAAAAATTGGTTTTTGTTTTTGTCCTAAACTCACGTTGGATTTGGTCTCATATGTTGCAATGTTGGCAATGTAATAATTACTGATTCCCCGGATAGGTTTAATAATGGATTATATAAGCCAGTGATAGGGTTGACAATTTAGATTATTTGCTTTACCTCAGTGATTTAGAAAAAAAATGAAATATGGTTTTGGAAATCACTAATATTGATTGAGTAAACGATTGGGAAGCTAACGGCAGGCTAAATGACAGTGCCTGCGACCTTTCGGAAGAGCCCGAGTTGTCAGGAAGCCTGATAAGGAAAATGCTTTCCATATACCCAAACACATTCGGTTTAGACGGCATAATACTTACATTTGAAAGCAATGTGTGGTAGTTGATTTTCCACTAAAATATAAATGTGGACAGTATATTGTAGTTCTTGAGACATACTCGCAGGCTATTTATGTACCAACTTGGTATAGTAAAATGTTGGCTGTGTAATATGCTTAGCATAAATTTAGAAATAAAACCTATAAGGATATCACATAACCTTGATAGAGCGCTATTACTCTTGGAGCCTGGTATTTCAAATATTGTGAATGGGATATTATGAGCCTGGGTTTTCTTTTTTTAGTCCTGTTTTTTATATTAAAATTGAAGTGAATTGTGGAAATCTTTCTAGAGACTTGACCTGTTACTTATTGCATAATTCATGGCTTTCTTCATACGCTGAATGTCGGCAGGATCCCACTTTTGTGGAAGACACCGCATGAATGGAACAGACATGCGGCTGGGTTATCTTGTCATGCGCTCCAGAGCTGTCCCCCTGGCACATCTGGCACATGCAGTGCATGAATATTACTCGACGGCGTTGATTATGACTCTGGAAAGACTAGCTCAGTGCATCCCATATTTCTAACGCATTCTGAAACAGCAGCTTTTCTTTCTGGGAACCCAGGAGGGTTTGTTTGCTGTGTTTTTTGTATATATACGTTTAGAAAAGGAGTTTTACTTTACAAAGTGGTTGCTAAATTGAATTAATAGTAAAATAACTTCCAAAAGGAGTCATTTTATCAACTTTAGTGCTTTTCTCATTACCTGCTTAGTAGTGACAGACAGAAGCCAGCCAAGATCACTCGGCAGGATTTACAAAAGGATGTGATGATGGTGCTGCTACTCCAGGTGTTTAATTTCATGCGGGAGGAGTCAAGGATTTGGAGTTTCTTAGAATAGGTTGGACTTTATTCAGAAAAACAAACAGTTCATTAATTTGAAGTGTGTACATCACAGCCTAAAAATTATTTTAGTTTTAAAAAATGTAATGCATGCATATGATATGAAAGGATAGCCATTACAAATGTCTCCCTTTCTCCCTGTCCCTTGTCAAACAGAGAGGAAACTATTATTGCCACAGTATTCTTCCAGAGGTTTTATGTTCCCTTTTCTCCTCTCTTTCACACAGGTGAGAGCATTCTGTGTGCACATAATCAGGGATTGCTTCATTTTTTTTATCTCCAGAGCTGCCTTTGTGGCAGAAACATCACTGCTCAGTGACTATGTCTCATTTCCCAGCTGCCTTGCCATTAGGTGGGATCATGATTGGTTCTGGCTAGGAACTGTGAGAAGTAGTAATTTGCCCCACTCTGGGGCTAGAGTAGCAAGAGCCTGCTGCTCTGCCATGGAGCACCCTGAACTGGGTATCAGAGGGTGACACCTCTATTAGCCAGAGTCCTTGGCTAACTAAGTGGACCAAAGGGTTCCCTTATTCCCCAGCCTGCTCCACCAGGTCCAACCTGTGTTGGATGTGTCATGATAGCAAGGAATCAACCTCTGAGAGGTTCATGTGCTTCTGCATCATATGAGCCTCTCCTGATTGATATAACCTATTTCTCTTGATAGTTGTGAAATGCATGACACTTCAAAGGAGCCCATTTCAAATGAACTGATAGCTTGTAAAAGAACAAAAAAGTATCTAATTAGAGAATAATCATTTGAATTAATTACCAGAGAAATATATATTACCCCAGTTGTGTCACTGTACAAATGTAGCATATCTATCTCTCTAGTTTCTTCTTAAAATGTAACTATTGAAAAATATAAAGAAAAGAGTAATCCTTTTGTGATTTCAATGTGGTTTCTTTATAGTTCATACTTTTTGCATTTGAATTTGTTAATAATTTTCTAAAATTATTTCTAAAGTAGGCTAAGTGCCAAAGCCTTTACACTGGCTTCATCCGGTATTGAGCAAGAGACTTAAAGACAAAAGGAGTATTGCAGATATATAGTTGTCTCTACCGGGACCTTACCAGCACGGGGAAGTGAAACATTCGTTGAGAAAAGTGCTGGATTGAAAAGGCAGCTCCTCGTGGGCCGGAGAAGTTTGCTGTGGAAGCCAAATCTGAAGTGGCTCTGGGAAGAGCCAGGTGGGGAGAGGGAGCACATGCTAATAACGTAAAGGCATAGTCGAGCAGGAATGTGGCCTTTTTGAAAGTCACACTGAATGAAGTCAGAGATGCCAGGCAGGACACAGCCTTCAGGGGAGGGCTCGGGTTTATCTGGATGGCAGTGGTGAGACGTTAGAGAGATTCAATCAAGAAGTGAGATGATAAATTCTTGTTTTTGAGGCCTGCCGTGCAGAAGGGGTTCTTTTGTACTCAGAGGGCAGCAGCACAGCAGCTAGTAAATGGAGTAGCACAATGGCTAAGAGCCTGGACGCTGGGGGCTGGGTTCTAATCCTGACTACCACTTTCTAGCCGTGGAAAGTGCTGGGAAGGGTATGCAGATAAGTGCTCAAAGAAGTTAGTGGTGATGTCTACTGCTGAAACTATTTGGAAAGGAACTTGGTAACAGTGAAAGCCCTCTAATGAGGGGATAAATTAGGCCCCTTCACAAAGTAGTAAGTGTTAGGTTACTGTGTTTATGCAAATGATGAATTGTAGTCTTTCTAGAGTGCTTTACAAGGAATCCTTTATTGGGGCCAAGTTTAGACTAAATGGTCTTAAAGTTTCTTTTAACAAACATTTATTGAATAACTACTAAGTGGTTGGTTGTCTGGCAACTAGCATACATCATGAAGTGGCTAGAGATCAGAGGAAGGAAATCCTGTTTACCTGGTCTATGCATTGTTACAAAGTTAACATCAGATTCCCTAATAGATCCTTGAAAAACCATTCCAACCAGAGGAGCTGAATGTATCTGTAAAGCAAGTTAAGTATTGTTGTAAGTACCAATGGTGTTGGACATCCTGAAAAAATGCAGTGGGCATTCAGGGGAAGTTGACTTAGCCCTTCCTTCATTGTACTAGCTTTAATATCTTGCTGGTTGATTGCAACATGCTTACTTAAAACCGTGTTAGAGTTTTCATTGAAACCCAGCTGCCACTCCTCAAGTCTTGATGGCATGTCGGTGTTTGTGTAGTGAGTTTTTTGACCCCAGGCCTGCTTCCATTGATGGTAATATTTAAAATCTTTTTGTGGGCAAAGTGGGTCAAATGTAAAGCGCACACCAGGAAATTGCACAGGGTGGGGAGGCTGATCTCGTGGAAGGTCCCATGCAACAGCTTCTCTTAGCCCTGCCCTGGATCACTTATGAAGACTGTGCAATCTTCGCACCCAAAGTTGGGAGTCTTTCCAAAAATATTTTAGAATGAGAATCTGCCAGGTGCTAGCTTTAAAGCTTCAGCGTTGGGACATAATTTGTTGGAAAGCCCCTTCTGTCCTTTGGCCTTTATAAATGGAAACGAGGTCAGGTATGCAAGCTCCACACTAGATAAACACTATGGTTAGAGCATGGGTTTTAGAGCACAACTGACCTGGGTTTCAGTTCTAGCTTTGCTGCTCAGGAACTGGGTGTCTTTAGGCAGAAAACATAAAGATATTTGTCAATGATTGAAACTCTTCCTCCTTGCAAAGGCAGGCATTATACTAAGTACTTTTTATGAATTATATTTCCTCCTGTCAATCAACTTACAAGGTAAGGACTATTCTTTGTCCCCATTCCCAGGACAGTGGAACCACATACCAGTAGCCTCAGGCAAATCACACATTTCATCTTTAAATCTCAGAAAATACCTATGTCATGAGGTTGTTGCAAGGAATAAGTGAAGTCACTTGGCAGCCAGCTATTGGCCAGCATCTGAGAGGGGCTAGCTTGTCTAAGACTCACTAAAGTTTACCTGTCCTGTGAAGTTACTTTGTTTCTTCTTTTATAAACTGGTGTAAACATTGTTTCTTAATCTACTTCTTTTCTTTTTTGTCTCCAAATTAAAGTCTTCATTAAATATCATTCATTAGAAGTTCTCATGTTCCGTCAGCCATCCCAGAAAGCACTCACATGGATTGTTACCCGGATGAGGGGAAATGGTACTGGCATGTACCAAGGATGAGTAAAAATATAAAAAGGAGAGAAAATATGTGTTCTCGCCAAATTTCCACCACTTCTTACCAACCTAGTATTTATTTTTTATTGCTACTCCCTACTTGACCTATTGATTATTTTCCAAAAAAATGATCAATCTGTGCCTTATTATTATTTATTACATATATATTACATAAATGTTACTCAGTAATTATGGTTCCACTAAAAAATAAAATAAAATGTTGGTGACTTCCAAGAGTTTGAAAATTCTCTGTTTAGTCTAACCCTGTGCTGTTTATTTTCTTTGGTTTGGTTGTCAGGCCTGGTCACCACCCTTCCTCTGAAATAACTTTACATTCTATTTAATGTCCTGAAGTTGGTTGTCACTTTGAGATACAGCATTTTGTGGTGTTGTTAATCAGCCTTTAAACTCATGAATCAAGTTTAGGAGAGAATTTGCTAGTATAGATAATTGTTGACTTGGAGACATTTTAAGCAGTACCCAAATACAGCCCTAGTGGTTATTCAAAACACACAGAGAAATGATGGGAAATTATAATTATGTAAAAAAAATGTATGGTTGATACCAGTGTGATTGAGTAGTGCAGGGACAAGGACTTAACATTTCAAAAATATTAAAAACAGGCCGACCTTGACCAATAAAGAAAAATAAATAAATAAAAATAAAATAAAATAAAATAAAATAAAAACAGGCCGTTCTACAGAAGTGGCTTTCCTTGTGTCCTGATAGCATCCAGCAGCTAGGAAGGCGGCGCAGTGAAGGGAACATGCACCGCGGCACAGCCAGGAGACTGCTCCCCTCCCTACACCCCATTCCCATGGGAGCAAGTACTGTTGGGAGCTCATTTGAACAATAGTTTTCCCCTGAAGTTTGAGGAGCTTGGTCTTGGGTGTGGTGCTTCCCTCTACCATTTGTATAGTTTCCAGCCTGCTATGATTTTATCTCTCAGCAATGTTCTAGGAGGTTTTAGGGAAAATGTGAAACTGCCAAACCGCCTATCAAACTGAGCTTGAAAAAAGACCTCTTGGGAAAGGACAAACTAAGTATTCTAAGTGGTCTACGATCCAAAGCATTTCCTGGGCTGAGTGTTTATCAAGGCTGGGCTTGACTTCCAAATGGAGCTGGAGAAGAATCTGGGACCGTTTCCCAGCTGATTGGGGGTGGGGAGAGGAGGAGGAAGCTAGTCTGGGAGAAAGGAGAAAATCTCACTCTCTCTTTATCTTTTACACAGTTTTCTGGTGAAATCTGTCTACAGATATGGCTTATAAAATAGAACCATTTGGAGTATGAAGTGGGAGAGGCTGTTAGATATTTTTTTTAATTATATATAATATTTTAATTAACTTTTTAATGGATCAATCTTATTCTTCAATAAATGCAGAGAAAAGATCACACCTCCCTGTTAATTGTCATTAATCTCACATCACATCAGTGTTTTGCTGTGCTGTTATCATCTCAGAGTTCAAGGTCTGAACTGGCACGTTTTGGAAGAGTGAGTGATGAGGAAGGAGACGTGTTAAGTATATGATTTTCCTTCCTGTCTGACTCAATGTTAGAGAACTCTTTTTAGATAATATGTTGATTTCAATTCCTCAATGCCAGATTTTATCATTACAAATATCCTGGTTTAGAGGCTAGTTCTTGCTCTCTTAGTAGAAATCTTACAAAGAAAACCTAAATCCCTTATTTCACTGTTTCTGTGTCTAAATGTTTTTGTAGTCACTACTCCTTTATTGAGAAGTAAGATGGTGGTGATACCAGAAGAAAATTTCTTTGGCCTGAATAGTTCCAGCTTCACTTCCCTCAATGATGACACATTTAAGCGTATTTTAAAGTTGTCCTCACTACCCCTTCTCCCCCCACACACATAATGTGCTGCTTTGTATGTAGTTCCCTAGCAAAAGAGACTGGCATGGGTGGTGAAATACTTTAGTCTAAATTAAGATTCTTTTCTGAGGTTTCATAGACTACTTCCTTAAATTAAGCCTCAGACTGCAGATGCATAGCACTTCTAGGTTTATTACTTTTTTCTGCTCTAGAAATAAAGATGATGGGACAGGATGGACTGGCTCTCACTCCCAGCTGCTTCAGAAGGTTCTGCCCTGGTAGCCAGAATCACTGGCAGCTTCTGTAACGAATTTAAAGGTTTTGGGGGGAAATTTGATGATGATCTGTCAGAAATGGCAAACCATCACTAATCTGAGGGACTGTGGGTAAAACAAGCTCTTGAGGTTGTATTGTGAGTTGAAGGTAGTCATGGATAAAGATAAGGACTTCTTTATCTGACGCCTGTAAATGTGCCTGGAACCTAGTGAACCATGAGTTAAACCAGTACATTTAATTTTTGAGGGTAACAATACAGTTGAAGATCTTCAGAGTCAAGAGAAAGAGTAGAAAATGGGACGTTGGACTATGATCATGGATGTTTTTACACATCTCCCTCTCTCTCCTGGAATTGTTAAGGTTATTTGAGGGCTTCTTTCAGTGTGGAGAACTCCTCCTGTCAGTGTGGGAAAGCCCAGGCAGAGAGGTGAGAAGTGCGAGGAGGACGGGGCATGCCGAGAGTCAGGTGTCCTGAGGACTGCTCGCCGTAGTTCATTGAGGAGCGTTTGCATCTGTAGTCAGAAGAGAGATTGGTCTGTGATGCCTTTGCTATGTTATCAGGGTGATAGTGGCCTCACAGAATGGGTTAGGAAATGTTCCATCCTCTTCTATTTTTGGAAGCAAGTATGAAGGTTGGTGTTAATTTTGCTTTAAATGTTTGTAAAACTCACAGTAAAGCCATCTGGTCCTGGGGTTTTGTTTTGGAAATGTTTAATTACTGAATCAATCTCTTGTCATAGGTTTATTCAGATGTTCTGTTTCTTGAGTCAGTTTTGATGGGTTGTGTGTTTTTAAGAATTTGTCTATTTCACTTAGATTATCTAATTTGCTAGCATACAGTTGTTCATAATATTGTCTTATACTTCTTTTTATTTCTGTAAGATTAGTAGGAACAATCTCATTTTCACTTATTTTTTTAGTGTTTTTGTCATTTCTTTTTCTTGGTCATTCTAACTAAAGATTTATCAGTTTTGCTCATCTTTTTAAAGAATTGACTTTCGGTTTTGTTGATTCTGTTGATTTATTCTCTGTTTCACCTATCTTTGCTCTAATCTTCATTATTTTCTTTTGTCTGACTTGGATTTAATTTGCTCTTGTTTTTCTAGTTCCTTTAGATAGAAGGTTAGGTTGTTAACTTGAGATCTTTCTTTCTTTCTTTTTTCTTTTTTTGGTGTAGGCATTTACAGCTATAAATTTCCCTCTTTGCATTGCTTTTGCTGCATCTCATACATTTTGAGATGTGTTTTTATTTTCATTAATCTCTAAATATTTTCTAATTTACCTTATTTTTTCTTGATCCACTGAGTTTTTTTAAGTACGTTGTTTAATTTCAACATATTTGTGAAATCCAGATTTCTTTCTTCTGTTGATTTCCAATTTCATTTCACTGTGGTCAGAGGAGATACTTGGAATAATTTTAATCTTTTAAAATTTAATTGAGACTTGTTTTATGGCCTAATATGTGGTCTGTCCTTGAATATTCACATGTACTTGAGGAAAAAGTGTTTTCTGCTATTGTTGGATGGAATGTTCTGTATACATCTGTTAGATTGAGTTGGTATAGTATTAATTTTTCTGTTTCTTTGTTGATCTTCTGTCTAGCTGTTCTATTCATTTATTGAAAGTGAGGTAATAATGCCTCCAGCTATTATTGCAGAACTATCTGTTTCTCCCTATAATTCTGTCATTTTTTTCTCTTCATATTGTTGGGTGCATATAATTGTTATATCTTCTTGATGAATTGACTCTTTTATTATTCTATAAGGTCTTTCTTTGTCCCTTGTAATGATTTTTTTTGTCTTGAAGTTTATTTTGTCTGATATCAACATAGCCAATCCAGCTGTCTTTGGTTACTATTAGTGTGGAATATCTGTTTCTATCCTTTCACTTTCAATTTATTTATTTATTTGTATCTAAAATGAGTGTCTTATAGGCAGAATATAATTGGATCATGTTTTGTTATCCACTCTGTACGTAAGTTTCTTTAACTGAAGAGTTTAACATATTTACATTTATGCTGGTAAGACTTTTACCATTTTGATATTTGTTTTCTATATGTTTATGTCCTTTTTTTGTTACTTTATTCTTCCATTACTGCCTTGTTTGCATTAAATCAACCAGCCCTCTTTGGCTGACATGTAGGTGTATTGCCAATCTTGCATTTTTACACCTGAGGCTGTAGTGAATATCTTTGAATATGTGTTACTTTACACATCTGCAAGCATATCTGTGGGTAAATTTCTACAACTGGAAATCCAGCTGCGGTTGGGATGATGCTGACAGAAATAGGAAACCAGGAAGGAAGCCCCTTTTCTCTCCTCTCCTCTCTTTCAGCCTCTCTAGGACTTCCTAGGCAGAAGGGAACAGGGGGCCAGCCTACATGGGGCCTGGGAAATGCAGTGTGCACAGCCCTAGCCTCAGATCACAGAGTAGAGTAGAGTGGGCTTGGAGAAGAGAGAACAAGAGGAAATAAATGCACATAAGAAATCATCATATTTCCTTAAACTCTTATTTCCAAATGTTCAGTCTGATTTTCAGCTTCTTAAAATTTACTTAACTTCTTAATATCATATTAGGAGAAATCAGTCTCTTCTGAATTACAGGTCACATAACACATCTGTTAATCTTGTAGATTCTGAATCCCACTCAGGTTCTTACTAGCCTTCTCCCTGGATCTAAGGTGTGCGTATGACTTCAGGCTTACAGTTGCATCTTTAGTGACTGAGTTGAAAACAATGGCTCTGGAAAGTGCTGTGCATCTAATAGGTAATGCATCTGTGTCCTTTCAGATCTTGGATGAGTAAGAATGCCATCAGCTCCTGCATTTGTTTATTGGACAAACAGCATATTTCAAGTATTTCAAGTCTTGGCCATATCTTACCTTCCTTTTCTCCCATAGTTCCTATTATTCTGCCATTATCAAAGAGCGTACCTAAGAGGAGGTGATTTATTGCATGTTTTGGCATTTATAGAACATTAGAAATATCTCTTAGAACTGAAAAAAATAGTGTTATTTGGTGGGCATATTCTAGAATGGCCATATTTTCTGCTTCTTCCTGGAACAACTCTGTGTTAAGCCTGTTGTCCTGGCATAATAATAGTATCCTTTCTTTTTCTAAAATGTGCCCTGGTTTGGTTTATATGATCACTTGATATAAAACTTACTGTCTGACTATTCAAGCCGTCTTCTCTGGTATAGTCCTGTTCTTAGACTTTCTAAAACTCAATCTCTCAGATAGTTAGCAGTGTCGTATGTCACCATGTGAGGAAGTGGTACTGAGGGAGCTAAAGTCTGGAGTTGGGGTTGGCAAAGGGGCCTGCGACTGAAGGCAAATGTAGATACATAGACGTAACATATACAGAATCTTCAACATCCGTGCTTTCGCAGGACGCGTATACTCATACATCCAAACACATGCACATCTCTAAAGAGACTTTTTCCTATTTAAATGTTATTATTCTTCATTAAATGAATGATTCTTTTCAAGATGAGAGATCCTATCAATCTTTTAAAGTTAAAGTCTTGAGTGCAAGGGCGTAACAGGGAATGCCTGGTATGGTAAGTCTCCACACAGCAACAATGGCCAAGTGTTCTTTTGGTTGTGGCAGGATGTGAGCTTCATTATGGCTTCATTAGGTCGGCTCTGTCAGTGCCTTCCACATACTTTCAAGGGGTTCTCTTAAGCGTTTGAGTGAGTGGAGATGTCTGTTATAAATGATTTTTTATTTTTATTGGTTTCAGAGAGGAAGGAAGAGGGAGAGAAACATTAATGATGAGAGAGAATCATTGATCGGCTGCCTCCTGCACAACCCCTACTGGTAATCGAGGCCCCAACCCAGGCATGTGCGCTTGACTGGAATCGAACCCGGGACCCTTCAATCCACACAGGCTGACGCTCTATTCACTGAGCCAAACCAGCTGAGGCAAGAAGAATGAATTTCAAAAGCATTCTCACATAGGCAAATTAGGTCAACAACCGCACTTTTCATCCTTTTGGCACTTGGGGATATTTGTCACCTATTTTCGAGGTCAGGCGTGCCTAAATGCAAACAAGCCTGCTGTTGACGTGAACGATAAAATGTCTCACCACATTAATGCTGTTACTCAAAGAGCAAGTGTGATTTTGTTGAGGGTGACAACCTCTTTCCTGTGGGAATCCTGTTTGATGCCACTTTGGAACCAGCTGTGAGAAAGTTGAGTCCAGGTTAATATCTTGCTTCCTATAACTAACTGCATGCTATGTGTGGCACAGGGCAGCCCTGCAAGTAGGACCTAAAGGTCATTTCCAGTGGGGACTGTTGGAGGTTGATGCCAGCTTTCTCTGTGTCTGAGAATAGTTGTTTTCCTGTTGTTAGTTTGTTAGGTATAAAGCGATTTCCAGGATCACAGGAATCAACCTAATGAGGCAGGATCATAGGAAGTAAGTCCAATCAGAAGGATCTCCATGTAGGTTTATATTTTTTAAGTGATACTTTAGTTTTCTGAAAAGAATGTATTCTTCGAGACATTCTCATTGTTGAGGGTTTCTCATGGTGACAGAGGAGGTAATGTGCCATGGTGATACTATCAGGTGGGTTGCATTTCCACCCTCTCCTACAGGTGTCTCTGTGTTTGATCTGCAGGGGGTGTAAGCAGTTAGTGGTCTTTGTTCAAATTTGTTTCCTCTTCTCCCTTTCTTCAATCCTCATCCAAGCATATGTTTAAAGAGAGAAAGAGAGCTCGGCCAGCATGGCACACCTATGAACCAGGAGGTCACGGTTCAATTCCCAGTCAGGGCACATGTCCAGATTGGGGGCTCAATCCCCAGTGTGGGGCATGCAGGAGGCAGCTGATCAATGATTATCCCTCATCATTGATGTTTCTTTTTCTCTCTCCCTTTCCCTTCCTCTCTGGACTTATTTATAAAAAATAAAAACAACAACAAAAACATATTAAAGAAAGGAAGGTAAAGAGAGAAACATTGATGCGAGAATCATTTGTGTCCCATACTTGTCCCATCAGGGATCAAACCCACAACCACGATATATGCCCTGACTGGAACCAACTGCAGCCTTTTGGTGTACGGACAATACTCCAACCAACCGAGCCACCTGACAAATCTCGTTTCTTTTGGTGACACAGTGAAACACTGTCACAGAATCTGCAGTATATTATTTCCACTTGGTTAATAATCATAACTACATTTGGATTTCTTTCTACCATTTCCACATTTACTCATCCAATATGGGGAAAATGTGAGGAACTATTTCATCTTCACTGCAGTAATGGGCAGGTAACTTAAAAATGCAAAGAGCTTCTTAGTTTTGATTTAATTCGTTAATCACTTGAGGAAAACCAACTGAAGGAAGAAACCAGATCACAGAAGGCAACAGGATCCTTAAAGTGAGAGCTGCCACCTGTCAGAGTTGCCGGCAGTTAGTACCCTCACTGCAGGCTCCAGTGGCAGCCAGAGTTTAGGCTTTTTCCTTGTGGTTCATGTGACCTTGTGTTCCCAGTATTTACCAAATGTCTTAAATAGTTTTCCAAAAAGTTTCCTTCTTTATTTCCCACAGTGTATGCACATTCAGACCATAAAAGGAACTACCGAGATAAATGTTAAAATTCCACAAATGATAGTGTCTCTTAATGATAGGTTTTTTTAGATTACAGGAGCTTAGATTTGTTTAATGATAGGCTAATTTTTTTTTTTAATCTTTGATCATCTCCAGTTTGCTTCCTTGGGATTGTCCATCTTTATAGCAAAGTCTTCAACTCCTCGATATCCTTTGCCTCAATAGACATTGAGCAAATACTTCTTGCAATTACTTTTTTCTATACAGTGGAGAATTCCAAATAGAAGAAGGGAATTTATTAGATGTAGTCAGTTTTCTAGAACCTTACATTGGGAATGGGATGGTGAAAAATATTAGCAGTTTGTAATACATGCTCTACTGGAGGTAAACAGAATTACAAGAGTATAGAGGGCAGGAAGAGTCGGTCCATCTGAACAGGTGTGAGGAAGGTTTGTGGAAGATGTGGCTTTTGAACTTGGCATTGCATTACTGAATGGAATAGACATGGGTAATGGTTTGGCAGGGCATTTTAAATAACATAAATAGCTTAAATGAAGGCTTAGAAGTAGAACAGCTCTTGACATTTTGGGGTGAAGGTGACTGATAACTTGTTCCATGTGCTGGGATCACGGTCTTAGTGAGAGAAGCGATAGTAAAAGATGAGGTATTTATTGGAATCCATTTGTGTTGAAAATGTCCTCCTTTGACTTAGACACCAACTATGACATAATAAAAATTTAATATGTGATCAGAAATCAAAAATCTGTCATTATAAGGTGAAAAGCAAGAAGCAGTATGTATAGTAGTAAAGAATACAGATGTGGCCCTGACTAGTATGGCTTGGTTGGTTTGAGGTGTTGTCTCATGTAGTAAAGGTGGCAGGTTTGATTCCCAGTCATGGCCCATACCCAGGTTGTGGTTTCGATCCCTGGTCAGGGTGCATGTGTGTGTGTGTGTGGGGGGGGGGAGTGGGACAGGGGAGGGCAATTAATCAATGTTTCTCTCTCATGTCGATCTCTCTCCTCTCTCTCTAAAAATCAATCAAATTTTTGTTAAAGATGTTTAAATAGAAAAAAATACAGGTTTGAAGCTGGATTGCATGGGTTTAAATCTTGAATTGCTGTGTAACCTTAGGTAAATTACTCAATCACTGATGCCTCAGTTTCCTCACATACAGCTTGGGGATAATACTCTACTTACAGGCTTATTGCAAGGATTAAATGACTAATATATAAGGTAGTTACAACAGTGGCTGGTACATAGGAGAGTGGTATATATATAAGTATGAGTAATTAATAGTAGTAGTAGTAGTAGTAGTATGTGGGTATTACGTATAATTTTATTTTCTCTGAGTTAGATTGGACCCACCTTTGGGTGGGTTACACTAGTGCTGTCCATGCGATGTTGCATTAGTGACAGTGTAGCAGCCCAGGCCTGTAAGCGCGTGAAAACTCTCACAGCAGAATTTTCCTTAGGGTAAAAATGTCTTTCTTTTTGAGAGCCTTTGTGCTTTGCATGCATCTGTCTAATTTTACTGACTGCTTCCTGGGACATAGGAGATTACAAAGGTTGATTGGTTGTGTAGCTTATCATTCATGTGTGCATGTGCGTGTATCATAGGTTTTCAATGACTAGAAGTTTGGGCACCAAACTTGAGAAAAGGCAAGAACTAAGGTAGCTTAGGTAGCCAGGAAGTGCCACAGCTGTTTCACTGCAATTTAAGACATCTACCATTTTAGTCTCCACTATAAATGCCTCACTGTAATAGCAAAAAATTGGAAACAGATTAAATGCCTGGTGATAGGGATCAGAATACATAATGGAACAGCCATATAATGGAATACATTGTGGCCCTTAAACATCTGTATCTATATCCTAAAAGGCCTGTGGCTGTCATGCCCTAACGTGGAACAACCGAACACCAGTCACCAGGAGATGCATGGAGCACCTCTTACGGGAGCCGGGACGAGGCTTGCCCGGGGCTGGCGGGGCTGTTGTGATGGAGGCGGGGCCCACAGGGCCTACAGCTAACGCAGGGCGGGTCTGGGGTCCCGAGGCTCGTGCAGCGCGGGTCTGGAGCCCTGCCAGTGCAGTGGGTCTGAGTCTTGCATGATTTTGCATGCTGGACCTTTAGGCTATATAGAAAAGGCTGATATGCAGAGTGTCCTTTCAGGAGTATGACCAAGAGACTGGGAGTTTGATGGCTCACTATGACATGCACTGACCACCAAGGAGTGGTGGGGAACAAAGGGAGGCCCTGGCCAGCAGCTGGAAGGCCCCGATCGGTCCTGATCACTGGCCAGGCCTAGGGATCCTGCCAGTGCACGCATGCGTGCACTGGGCCTCTAGTTTTATATAAGACTATTTAATGACATGGGAACTGTCCACACATTCCGTAAAGTGAAAATAGCAGGTAGCAAACTATACGGGAGGATAATTATATTTTAAAATTCAATGAAGCAGCTGCTATTATTCCTATTTGTCAGAAGAGGCTTAGAGCTATTGACTGTTTGCTCAAGGTCACATGGTTAGTAAGTGGAATAAAAGATGGTGCTTTTATTGTTTACCTTGATTTCTATGATGAGCATATACGTTACTTCTATAGTGAACAAACTGATTCTTAAGTTATAAAAATATAAAGTTTTAGAATACTTGTTTCCAGTTGAAAAGTTATGTTCAGAGATTTCCATTGCAAGTTTTTTTCATATAATAATTAACTCCATTGATGTATGAATTTCCTGTTTGAACTTGTATGTGTCATACAGTATATTCTTACCATTAATGGGAGAAATGTTTACCATCTTCAAAAACAGAAAATGTTATTGGGATTTTAAACTCAGTGTTGCTGCATTTTGAGGATTACATCAAAGCCTTAATAAAATAGTTTGTGTTTTAAGTGGAAGATTTAAATCTGTGAAGCTTTTTAAGATTTGTGTTTGTCACATCTTGGCACAAGTTTCTCATTTGTAAAGTGTGGTTACACAAAAAGTCTGGTTTCCATATGTATATTTAAATTACTCTGAGTCCTGGACTTAAATGAGTAATAGACATTATACTTATACTGGATTTTTGCTTTGTCATGCCTTAGCATGAAGGCAGTGCCTTTATTTCAGTACTTGCCATAATAAATACATTGAATCGGCAAAATTGTTTTTTAATTCTCTTCCCCTGTTTTTTCACTACTTTCCAGAAATTACTTTATTGCAGTAAAAATTTGTGTTTGATTTGACAAGAAGGTTGGGGAAAGGGCCCACATGTGTATGCACACAGGCTTGTGTATATGGTGCTATGAGTGGTGTATGCTTTGGTATTTGGAAATGAAAAACTCCCTATCTCCATTTCTTCATCCCTTTTACTAAACCTCAACTCCAATCCAAAACAACATCGATTGTTAAGATGTGCCATTAGATTCACTGCTAAGAGGGAAAATACTATGAATCAAGTGATTGCAATGCTTTCTTATTACCTATAATTTTTATTTATGCTATTGAAGAGCAACTTATTTATGTATAGGTTTTTATCTTGTAGTATTCTTGTGCAGATATAATTTAAAACTATAAGCAAAACAGATTAAAGAATTCATAACATATCTTTACATTCAGTGTCCATCTCTTCTGAATCAACTATCTGACAGAGAATCTACAATATTTGTATATTTCCACATACTATGCAATAGAGTGTAGGCAATGCAACTTTTTAAAAAGAGTGGTCCATTCTTATCTTGAAGTTTTTTAAAACCACTTTATTGAGATAGAATTCACATACCATACAATTTTGCCACTTAAAGTATAAAATTTAGTGGGTTTTGGTATATTACATTATTTGTTTTTAAAATTGTGATAAAGTATATATAACAAAATTTCTCATTTTAACCATTTTTAAGTATACAATTCAATGGCATTATATTCATAATATTGTGCAGCCCTCACTACGGTCTGCTATTTCCAAACTTTTTCAAAATCATGTTAAACAGAAGCTCTGTAACCAGTAAGCAATAACTCCATTTGGCCTTGCCCAACCCCCTAGTAACCTCTAATCTACTTCTGCCTCTATGAATATGCCTCGTTTATATGTATCTTTAAGTGGAATGATATAATATTCATCTTTCGTATCTGGCTTCTGTCACTTAGCATAATGTTTCCAAGGTTCATTCATGTTGTAGAATTTCCCTCAATTTTTTGACTGAATAATATTTCATTCTATGGATATACATACTATAATTTATCTATTAATCTTGTTGATGGACATGGCTGTTTTTATCTTTGGGTTATTATGATTAATGCTACAATGAATATGAGTGTACAAGTCTTTATTTGAGTCCCTGCTTTTAATTCCTTTGGGTAAATATATATCTGGGAGAATTGCCTGGTCGTAAGTTATTCTATTTTGAGGTTTTTGTTCCGCAAGTTTTAATCCTGATACTATTGGTCTCCACACATGCATGCATGATGACAACTACATCACAACTGTCACAGGCTGGTCATAAGATGTATCTTGGTTTCAGAGATGTCCAAGTACAGATCTTAGAATTAGTGAGAAGAAAAAAAAAGAAATGATGAGATACTGTATTTGATATTCTATAAAGCTGAATACCTACAAGGATATGGTGGGTCAGTGTGCCTCTATTGGAAGATTTTCAGCTAACTGTGTTCTTAAAAATCATTTTCAAAAAATACAAGTTTCCCATTTTAAAGGAATACTTCTTCATTGTACAATATTTAGGGTGGGGAGAGAACAGAAAACTATGAAGGAAAAAATAACCTGCCCATTCTCATATTTCCTCTCTCTCTCTCTCTCTCTCTCTCTCACTCTCTCTCTCCCTCCCTCCCTCCCTCCCTCTGAAATGCCACTGTTAATCTTTTACTCTAATTTTTTTCAGTTATTTCGTCAGACGTTTATATTTGAGTTTATAGTTTATATCTTTAGGATTCTTGACAAAAGTAACATATACTCAGATTTTTAAAAAATCACCTGAGGATATGTTTTCATTGATTTTTAGAGAGAGAGGTAGGGAGAGAGAACATCAATGGATTGATTACCTACCATACACACCCCAACCAGTAATGGAGCCCACAGCCTTTTGGTGTACAGGATGACGCTCCAACCAACTGAGCCACCCAGCCAGGGCCATTTACTCCGTTTTTTAATTACTTACTATAGACAGTGAAAGATGCCTGCCTATTCTCCTCCAGTACTCTATAAGATGACTGTTGATAACAGTTTGGTGGATGAGCCTTCAGATTTTTTTTATGCTTATATCAATACTTACTGCTAACATTTCATGGTCATTATATTCTAGTAGTAGCCCGGTGCACAAATTCATGCACATTGAAAGGAAATTAATTAGAAGAAATACTTTAATATTCCTTTCTCTGTAATAGAGGCATCAACCAAATTCACAATTAGCAATGACAGATCAAAACACATGCGTGTGATTGGCGCCAGCTAGAGCTTTATCTGTATCATGCTTGCACGAGTCAACTTAGCCTTTTATAGACATAGAATAAACTTGCTTAATTAGACCTGCTTTCTGACTTAGCCAAACTTTTTCCAGTCCAGTGAAGCACCTCAACTTCTCTTTCAGGTAATTGTTAGCAACACAGCAGTAAATATCAAAACAAAGCAGATTATTATTGTAGATCACGCAGGGAGAACAAAGGGTGAAATATTTAACTGCAGCAGTGTTTGACTACATTCTGCACAGTGAGAAAACCTGAAGTCATTTTCAAGGCCCATCATTTTTTACTTCTTTTCAGTTTGGTCAAGTTTCTGAGCTTTCTCAATCTCCATTTTCCAGCTAATGAAAAGAAAATAGGATTCCATGGAGTCTCCTACCTACTCTAGGACTTCTGTGAGGATCAAATGAGATGAGGCATATGAAAACACTTCACAGATATTTGGTTACAGTGTAAAATGTCTGCACCTGGCTATAAAGAAAGCCGTGTTCCTGGGCTAAAGAAACTCCAAGGAGGCTAGTTACTAGGGAGAGGGAGCTGGGCGTTGCTATGTGATGTCATTACCCGGCGCCCACAGCCACTGTTTCTGGGCTGGGCTGGGCTGTGGGTCACATTTTACACCATGAGGTCTTGATAGCAACAGCTGTTATTTGGTGGGGTGTATCTCTGGGGTTGTGGCAGGGCCTGTGCCCCACTTGGGGGAAGCTGAGTGTTGGTTTGTGGGCACCAGGTCCATGGTGCCTTTTCTCTGTTAATGACAATGCACATCTTGGCAGCTCCTACATTGAGCGTCTGCCCCCTGGTGGTCAATGCACGTCATAGCGAGCTGTTGGGCGGTCAGACACTTGGCATGTTAGATAGATAGATAAATAGATAGATAGATAGATAGATAGATATAGATATAGATATAGATATTATGGAATCATAGTAACATTGTTTTCTAATTTGTTTTTAAATTAGAAACAGATCTATATGTCGGGAAACCTAGCATCTTCATTTTATTTCATTCTCAGTTGAAATTTTTATTTTTGAAAATTTAATAACTGCATATTAAATTTCTCGACCTCCCTGAGTTTCTGTTTTTAGTTTGTTTGGTAACTCCAGATAATACAAATAGACTTCTCAATCTTTACTTAGTTTTGGAGGACAGTGTAACTATGCTGTAAGACCTTCAGGTTTGCATAGGTTGTTAGAAGATAGCTGACAACTGTAGTTTTTATTTTGCATGACTGTCCCCAACTAACTTTTATTTATATCACATCTGCATGTTAGACCAGGTTATAGTTCCTGCCCCATTATTGAATTTCTATCAGACCTTTTTCTCCCTTTCTTTGGTTTCTTTAACCAGTGAATCTAGGAATATACACACCCGTCCATCATAGCATGCCTTTATTTACAATAATGATATAACTATTGAGGAAGTAAATTCTCTTTCAGAATTCCTTAGAAACAAATATATAGGATGTTAGTAACATGTACAAAGAACAAAAAAATATTGAAATGACTTTATTAAAATGTTAGAGATTTTAGAATAACATGTAAAAATGTTAAGTTACTGTTTATAAAAGACCATATTTTGCCTACATTTTATGCAGAGCATAGATTTAAATGAGATCAAAATTCAGAATCCTGGATCCTCGTATACTATATAATAAAAGCCCAGCAACTGAAATGGCAGAACGACCAGAGACCAGAATGACTGCAGCCCCTCACCCCAGTCGACCCCGGCCCCCTGGGGGGACTCCCAGCCTCATTGGGGGCATGGCCAGTGTGCATACCACTCGCAGCCCCTTTCCCCAGCCAGCCCTGCCCCTCAGTGGGGATCCCCACCCTGACCCAGGGCCCCAATCAGGGCAGGCCAGCTGGTCCCCACCTGTGCACTGGGCCTCTATCTAATCTAATAAAAGAGAAACATGCAAATTGGTGTCACTCTGCTACACCCCAAGCCATGCCCACCAGCCAATCAGAGCAACTATATGCAAATTAAGCCAACCAAGATGGGGACTGGCAGCCACGGAGGTGGAGCAAGCAGGAGGCTTGGTTGCTCCAGTGATGGAGGAAGCCAAACTTCCCACCTGCCCTGGCCAGGCCTCTGCTTAAGGCAACAAAGTTTCAATTATAGAAGATAAATAAATCCCAGATACCTGCTTCCAGCCAGCCTCCCTGGGAGCTTGGGTCACTGGGGGCCGTGGTCAGCCTGTAAACAGCCATCAGCCCCTCACCCAGGATGGCCACATCCTCATGGGGTGAGGGTCCCTGCTGGAGGGCTTGGCCAGCCTGCAAACAGCCATCAGCCACTCACTCAGGCTGGCCACACCCTCATGGGATAAGGGGCCCCACTGGGGGGCCTGGCCAGCATGCAGGCAGCCATCAGCCCCTCACCCAGGCTGGCCAGGCACCCCAGTAGGGACCCCACCCTAAAGAGGCTGTGACCAGCCTGCAAACAGCCATCAGCCTCTCACCCAGGCTGGCTAGGCACCCAAGCAGGACCCCCACCCTGATCCAGGACACCCTTCAGGGCAAACCAGCCAGCCCCCACCCATGCACCAGGCCTCTATCCTATATAATAAAAGGGTAATATGCAAATTGATCCTAACAGCAGAACGACTGGGAATGACTGGTCACTATGACACACACTGACCACCAGGGGGCATATGCTCAATGCAGAGCTGCCCCCTGGTGGTCAGTGCACTCCCACAGGGGGAGATCTGCTCAGCCATAAGCCAGGCTGAGGGCTGCCAGCACAGTGGTGGTGATGGGAGCCTCTCCTGCCTCCTCAGCAGTGCTAAGAATGTCCGACTGCATCTTAGGCCTGCTCCCTGCTGGCAAGTGGACATCCCCCGAGGGCTCCCGGGCTGCCAGAGCGATGTCTGACTTCCAGTTTAGGCCCAATCCCCCGGGGAGTGGGCCTAAGCCAGTAGGTGGACATCCCCTGAGGGGTCCCAGACTGCAAGAGGGCAAAGGCTGGGTTGAGGGACCCCACCAAGTACACAAATTTTTGTGCACAGGGCCTCTAGTCCTATATAATAAAAGGTTAACATGCAAATTGACCCTAACAGCAGAACAACCAGAATGACTGCTCAACCAGTCACAATGAGGCACACTGACCACCTCTCGGTCCCTTTCCCTGGCCAGCAGGCTCTGATCACCTGACAGAGAATGGGGATCTGGGGGTGGGGGTGGGGGATGCAGGTGGCGCCAGGCCAAGGCTCCCACCCCACCAGTCACCCCACACACACAGGGCAACTGGCAACAGGGGCAGGGCTGGCAAGCGGGCAGGAATGGACGACCTCTCTGTCCCTTCCCCTGGCCATAAGGCTCAGATCATCTGATGGCAATGGGGAACTGGAGTGAGTGGTGGCAGGGGGCAGGGCCAGCTGTGGGCAGCCAGAGAAGATGGTCCTAATCATAGGCCAGGCCTATGGACCATACCCACTCACAAATTTCATGCACCGGGCCTCTAGTGTGCCTATAAAAGGAGAGCTAACTTACAATGCCTTGTCCTTTTTAATTTATTTCAAATGCATACCATAATATCATATATTTTATCCCTTTCTCTGGTAATATACTAAAATAGTCTTTGAGCTTGCCTGAACATGGATTTGCAAAATAAGACAAACTAAATTATTGTGTATTTTTGTATGTAAAAATTTTCCCCTTCAGTAAGATTAAAATGCCTGGACCTTCAGATATGGAATTCCTACCTCTGTTTACAAAAATATATTGCACATCCTATCATAAATTAAAAATATGTATTGTATTTTAGTTTGGAATTTATGTATGTCTCCTATAGAGTATTGTTTGCATGTCTAAACCTCCTTGCCAAATATGAGCCAAAAACACTGTATTGCAGTTTTTAAATTAGAGGAAACTGCATATTATATTCTTACCTCTACTCTCCCCCTTCCCCGATTTCTTCAGGACACAATAATAGCATTGCTCCTTATCAAGAATAACATTCATTGCTAACTTAAAACAACTGAACTGGGTTATAAAATGAAAAAAATGGCAGAAACATTTATTGTGCAGTTAAAATTTGGTTACCTCTTCCTCTAATTAATTATTAAAGTAAAAAACTGGAGTAATTACTAAGTAAAAGAGTTCTTTTTCCTGCCAGGTTTATCTCTGCCCATTGTTTCGTAGATTTGGATTTAAATTTTGTTGAAGAATACCTTTTATGTCTTTTTGACTCTACTCTGAATATTCTTGTTGCTTCACAGAATATGTCTAAATTTTATCGTGAAATCTTCCTATTTCAATCTCAGTTTGATCATTGATAGAATGTTTTTAGTATTAACTTATAAAGTATGACTATGAGTTAATGGTCATTGTTCAAACAGAGATATAAAATTTATTCAAATAAATTTACACAAGTCACCTGAGAGGACTGAATATATATTTTTATAAGGATGGGCTCAGAACTTGCAATTGCATTCTTAAATGGAGGTGCTGGTTGCTCTCTTTCTTACTAGATAGTGTGGAAGTGCAACATCTTTCTAGCACTAAACACATGGATTTCCTGCCATCTGGCCTATTATTAACCTTAGTGTAATTACAGGAATGTTTGAGTATTTATTAAATATGATCCTGGACCAGTTGTTAAAGATAAAAAGCAGAATCGCCTTTCGTTTCAAGCATAATCTGCTTCAAACCCATTGAACATAAGAAATAAATGTCTATGTCCATTCTGTCCCACCTGATTAAGTGGTTACAGCCCATGAGTTCATCATGTACTCTTTTCCCTTGGTGTTATTTAGTTCTGAGTAGCTCAGGCCTTTCTAGAAACCGGGATTGTGGGTCAAACTAAAGAGATTAACTTGACAGTTTTTAAATAGGTCTTATCCTATATATTTAGAAAGAGTACACTGAAGTTGTCCCAGAGACTTCCTACACTATCTTTATTTTTTTGGATTTTTTTTTTCCATTTTGATTGGGTGGTTTGTGTTTCCTTATATTTTAAATTGCTGCTTTGATTATCAGCCTCATCTAGTCTACTGTTGATTCCCTGTAAATTATTCTTCATTTCAGTTAGTGTATCCTTCATTTGTGACTTTTCTTTTATGGTTTCTATGTCCTTTTTCATGCTGTTCAAGTTCTCACTCAGTTCCTTGAGCATCCTTATAACCACTGTTTTAAACCATGTCTGGTAGTTTGTCTGCCTCCACTTCATTTATTTGTTTTTCTGGAGGTTTCTTATTTTCTTTCATTTGGGACCCGTTTCTTTTTCTTCACATTTTGGTTGCTTCCCTACGTTTGTTTCTATGTGTTAAGTAGAGCTGCTATGTCTCCCAGACTTGGTAGAGTGGTCTTGTGTAGTAGATGTCCTGTAGGGCCCAGTGGTACAGCCTCCCCAGTCACCTGAACTGGACGCTCCAGGTGTGCCTTATGTGGGCTGTTATGCACTTTCCTATTGAGCCTTGATTGCTATTGGTGACACTGAGAAGGATTGACCCCTGGGCCAATCAGCTGCAAGGACGGGATATGTCTACAGAGGAGGAACTGCTGTGTAGGAGCCAACCCTGTGGAGTAGGAATTGCTTCAGTGGGGCTTTGATGCTCACCAAGTCTGCCCCTTGAGTGTCACTCATGGAGGTGGTAGGGTTGTAATCCAGTATAGTCTAAAGCTGTCCACTGAATGCACTGGCTCTGGGGCCTCCTGGGAGGTGCAAAGTCAGCCTCTGCCTGTGCCCTGCCCAGGGTGACTTGGCATGAGCTACACAGTGATCTGTAGATGGCGGCTAATTGTGCTGGGCTTGGAGATGCCCAGATGAGGCCAACCTGTGAACCGAGGCCACCTGCTGCTAGTGCCGCACCTGGGGCCATTGAGCAAGAGGTACAGAGTATGCAGAGGCCAGATGCCAGCAAACTACCGGAAGCTGGGAGGCAGGCATCTCTTCACAGCTTCAGGAAAAACCAACTTTCTTGTCACCTTGATCTCAGACTTCTAGTTTCCAGAACTGTGAGACAATAAATTTTCTGTTGTTTATGCCACCCTGCACCTGCCACTTTTTATGGCAGTCCTAGCAAACTAATGAAGAGGTGTTCATTTCTCTAATTTGAGATCATTAAGAAAACATATTCTTTCAGGTCCTGAATATAACTTTGATTATCTAGCCCATTGCCTGTATGTAGTAGTGGGTAGGCACTTGGTAAGTATGTATTTATTTATCAGTTGGTTGGTTTTTAATTGAATTTATTGGAGTGACATTTGTTACTAAAACCATATAGGTTTCAAGGGTACAACTTAAGAAAACATCATCTGCACAGTGCATCATCACAATTCGATCATCACTTAAAATCAAGTCTCGTTCTGTCCTCATCTATCCCTCCCTTACCCACTTATACCTCCCCCAACCTCTTTCCCTCTGTCACCATACTGTTTTCTATGTCTGTGTGATCCCTTCACTATTTTTCACTCAGCCACCCAAACTTCCTCCGCTCTGACACCTATTAGTCTGTTCCAGGTATCTATGCTTCTGTTTCTGTTTTGTTTGTTAAATTATTTTCACCAACTGATCAATACATAAGCTTATTTCATAAGTGCATCTGTTTAAAGACATCTTATTTAAATGTATTATTGAATCATTAACATTTAACCCAAAGCCAACAGCACTGTAAGTCATGCCTGAATGAAGTGTATCTAACACATGTATTTTTTCCGTAAGGCCCAGCACGGCCTTTTGAGTTTAGGAATAGTAGATTATACTTCAATATTATAGTTGGGGACTATTTTCAAATAGCAACAGCACCAATAAAAAGCATCAAAATTGAAAAAGGTGGCACTAACTAAACCTCAGAAAGGACACTTGTTTATAATATGAGGTTTGAAACAATAAGGCAGAGTGTCACCTTGTTCAACCATAGCTGAGAATGTATACAGTGAATGGGTAATTCACATTTCTTGTCACTTTGCACATGTCTGTGAATGACTAGAAAAGTGCCATAAGTGTTGATTTGGGGGTTGCAAGTAAATTTTAACAAGTGGGCAAATTCACAAATACAAAGTCTCTGGATAATGGGATCAATTGCACTTGAAAGCCTGGGATTAGAGTTCCAAACCCACCCCCCCACCCACCCCCACACACTCACACACACACTCAATAGTCATATTATCTTAAGCAAATTACTTAACTTCTCTATGTCTGTTTCCACATTTGTAAAATGAAGATAAATATTGCATGCATCAGAATTTTGTGAATTTAAATGAGTAAAGTTGTTATCACATTGCCAGGCTTTCTTGATAAGTGTGTTAGTAATCTAATCTAATAAAAGAGTAATATTGAAATTGACCGTTGCTTCGGGATGCCTAGCCATGCCCACCAGCTAATCAGAGTGGCTGTATGCAAATTAACCCAGCCAAGATGGAGGTGGCTTCTGTTGCACCAGCAGTAAACTGTCTGCCTATGCTGGCTGGGCTTCTCTCAGCTCAGGCAACATTGTTGCAATTATAGAAGCCCCAGAGCTGAAGCAAACAGCAGGCTTCCATTGCACCAGCGATGGAGGAAACTGTCTGCCTAGGCCGGCTGGGCTCGTCTACTAAGGCAACATTCTTTCAATTATAGAAGCCACAGAGCTGAAGCAGACAGGAGGCTTCGTTACCTGCCTAGGCCTCAGCTTAAAGGAACAGTGTATCAATTATAGAAGATAAATAAATCCCAAAAACCTACTTCCAGCCAGCCTTGCTAGGACATTGGGTCAGTGGGAGCTGTGGGCAGCCTAAAAGCCTGAAAACAGCCCTCAGCCCCTCACCCAGGCTTCCCAGGCATCCCAGTAGGGACCCAAAACCTGAAGGGACTGTGGCAGCCTGAAAACGGCCCTCAGCCCGTCACCCAAGCTGGCCACACCCCATTGGGGTGAGGGTCCACACAGGGGGGCTTGGCCAGCTTGCAAACAGCCATCAGCCCCTCACCCAGGCTAGCCAGGCATGCCAGCAGGTGGACATCCCCAGAGGGGTCCCAGACTGCGAGAGGGCACAGGTCGGGCTGAGGGACCTCCCGAGTGCACAAATTTTTGTGCACCAGGCCCCTAGTAATAAGATAAGTTAATAATAGCACTATTCTTTTGAGTACCTATTTTGATGCTCCTAATAACCCTGAAAAGAATGAAGTATTATTATTATCTCTATGTTACAGATGAGCAAAAGTAAGGCCTAGAGAGATTGAGTAGTTTGCTCCATGTTACCCATTTATATAGCTGGGTTGGAATTTGAACGCAGGATTTGGTAATTTCAAAATCTCTTGGCCCAGTGTAGTGAAGAAAGATTATGTATGGCTTCCAGTCCCCAGTAATCCAATTGGATCTACACATCTAGGGTAGGACAGAAGGTAGGAGGCAAAGAGAAATGAATTGTGAAGGACAGAGGTTCTACCTGCTACCCAGAGTGGGAGTAATCAGGGCAGAGGTGGAGCCCACAGTGATCCAAGTGGTAAGTCGTGGTATGCAAAGTCCTAGGCATATGATCATTTAGATTGGAGTAGAAGCCAAGGGTGGCTACAAAGAATAGAGGCCATCGATAGGGCTCAGCTGGAACAGGACCTGGGCACGTAACATTTGTATTTGAGGGAGAGGGTGAATTTGAGACTCTTTGATATCAGACCAACTTCAGTTGGTCATCTTCCAAGCTCTGAAACTAGATTTGAAAAGAAGAACACTTATCATTGCTTTCTTGTATGTATTTCTGACCTTCATAAGTCCTTACCTCCAGGAAAGTTAGCATTTTGTGAAAGTTCTTTGTTTCTGCAGTACTTTCCAAAGGATGATTTACAAGTGTTATTTGCTTCAAAGTCTTATTCCAGAAATGGGTCGTTTCTTTGGGTGGTTTTGGAGAAGGGCTTCTCATACTCCCAGTGAGAGTTTGTAGGTGGAGTGAATTGGGAACCATCCCCATTTGCATTTGGTAATAACAGCCTCCCAAAGGCACTTTCCACTCGCCCCTCCCATCAGTGGCATAGAGACTTTTCTGAGTCAAGGCTGAGCAGTGTTGTGAATGCCCAAACCCTCAGGGAGACACATGGAAGTTTTCTATGATTTCTGCTTGTAGTCTGCAAATATTTTTCAGTAGACTGCAACATAGCAATTTAAGGGGAATGCTTCATGGTGTTTATTCTTGTGGAATGATTATTTCTTACATCTGGTTCAAGCTTGGTGAGTATGCATTGCATGGATTTCACCAAATTTTGTTTATATTAATATCCATATAAATAGTAAAAAAAAAATCCATATAAATAAATGAATAAGTTGTCAAAAGCTAGGATAGTATTGGGGGTGATATATTTTTCTTACTTCGTGAATCTCCAACAAGTTTTTCCATTGAGGTTATTATGTACATACAGTCTGGGAGCAGGGAGGAATTTGTATTTCAGTTTGTAAGTGGTGCTGAGCTCATAGGTTTATGTGTAAAAGAGTTACAAAATGAAAAGTTTTTTATTCATTGGTCCAACAAGTAATCATTTCATAATTAAAATCTAATCTAATAAAATAGTAATATGCAAATTAACCACCACTCCAAGACACCCAAGCCACGCCCACCAGCCAAGCCACGCCCACCGGCCAATCAGAGCAACTATATGCAAATTAACCCAGCCAATATGGCCATTAATTTGTATACACGGGCATGGAGTGAAGACTGAAAACAGCCTAAAGGAGGCCAAGTGCTGCAGAAGGGAGCCAAGCGCTAGAGAAGGGAGGGGGCAAAGCAGCCAGAAGGGAGGGGGCAAAGCAGCCCAGAAGGGAGGGACCGAAGCAGTGGAGACGGAAGGAAGTGAGGCAGCAGAGAAGGGAGTGAAGCCCACAAGGAAGCCCTATTCTTGCAGGAATCTTCCTGCAGTGGGCTTCTAGTTAATTAGAAAAGAGATGCCTGACCCCATTGTAACTCAGACATGACACAAGAGTTGCCTGGAATTGAGCAATAGCAGTGAGCCTGGAAAGAATAGATTTAAGCTGCTACAAAAGATGAATTGATACGACTTGATGAGTAATTGAATGTGGGTAAGCAAAAGTGATCTGCTAGGCACTATTGTTTGATTTCCTTGTTAATGCATTCTGTCTGTCAAACTAAACTGTAAACTCTTTGGGAGAGACACTACATTTTCTGCTCCTTTTGTAATAGATGCCCATTATTTTTTATTCCTGTATAAAGAATTTATTTAATACATCTTATTCCACACAACATGGCATTTTAAACAATGACCTACAACTCCCTAATAAAATAAAGCTAAGACTGAATGACTGTCTTATGAAAAACAAAAGCCACTCACATTAGTCTTCAAATTACTGTTGCATTTTTTTGTCTTACTTGAGATGTAATTATTATACTATAAACTTTACCCATTAAAATGTACAATTCAGTGTTGTTAGTCTACTCACAGAATTGTATAACCATCATCATCTAATTTCAGGATATTTTCAGCACCCTCAAAATAAACCCAACACACATTAGCAGTCCTATTTATTCCCTTTTTCCGCCATCTAAGCTGCTATCCCCATCTACTTTCTGTGTCTATAGATGCTTTCTTCGTTTCTTTGGGCTACTATAACAAAATGCCACAGACTGAGTGTATTATAAACAAGAAACATTTATTTCTCACCGTTCTGAAGACTGGGAAGTCAAAGATCAAGGTGCTGGCCATTTGGTGTATATTCATATAGTTGAATAGCAGTTGGCAACAAAAAGAAATGAAGTCCTGATACTTCAACATGAATGAACCCTAAAAACATAATGCTAATTGAAAGTCATAAGGTCACATGTATTATATGAATCCATTTATATGAAATGTCCAGAATAGAGAAATGCATAGAGACAGAAAGTAGGTTAGTGGTTGCCATGGGGCTGGGAAAAGTGGGAATGAGGAGTGGCCACTAATGTAGATGGGGCTTCTTTGGGGTGTTATGAAAAAGTTGTGAAATTAAATGGTGATGATGGCTGTACAATTCTGACTATACCAATAGCACTGAATTATATTCACATTTTAAAAGTATGAGTTTTATGGTTTGTGAATTATCCTAACAAATTGTTGTATTTGAAAATGTATACTTAACGAAATACAACTTTATAATTTTTTCATTCTCTAGTTAGAAGCAAGATCTAGCAAATTTCCCTTTTTATTTTTAAGTCATATTTGCTTTTTTAAAAATGTTTCTCTGGATTATTCTAGCTTCCATATGTTTGCATGTCCATTTCCCAACATAATTAAACCTTTTCAAAACACACTGTATGGGAGTATGGTACAGTGTATAGGAGTATGGCCTTGGGCTCTGAAGTCAGAGTCTTGAGGCTGTGTGGTCTTGGGCAAGTAATTCAATCTCACTTACCCATGATTTCCTTATCTGTTTGAACCCTAGATAAGGTATAATTTGTATCTAACCCAATGTTGTTTTATGTCAGCTCTGCTTGTGGATGCTTGTACAGTTGTCTTAGTCTATGGAAGGGAGCGAGCTTAATGAGCTGGAAGGAATGCTTACCTTTTGATATTCATAATTACCCTGGAATAAGGTTTTTGCTTACTCTGGGACTGACATCAGAGAAATGGCATATGAGAGATACACTTGGTCTCTCCCACTGAAGTGTCAACAGTTTGAACACCTGTAACTTAACAAAGGATTCCCTGCTTAATGTACAAGCAGGCCTGAGAGATCCATGCAGTGAAACATCTAAATGTGTGCAAATGGGAACAAAAGGGAGAGGCAAGAAAGGAAATCCACAGATACAGCCCCACAGCCAGGAGTTCATGGCGGGGCCCAAAGAAGAGAGAAATCTGGTTGTGCCTGGTGCTCTCTTCAGCTGGGAAGAGCAAAGAAATTTGGTCAGCATTCCTGCAGGAGTGGGTCGTACAGGCTGCAGTTGAGCCCACAGACCTGGAAAGGACACAGCATGGGTGTGCAGCCATAGTTCTTAGGTGGTCAGTATTTCAGGCAGAGAAACAAAGCTATAGCTCCTTAGCCTCCCAGAGCTCGCCTCCCTTTGCCCTTAGTGTCCTGTTGTGGAGCACATTATCTACAAACCCAAGAACTGGTACTATGGAATCACTTTCTTTCCTGAGCAAAAGGTGCACTCTGCGACCAGTCCTGGGTCAGGGTGCAGGGGGCACCCAGTGGAGGTCTAAGGCCACCAATACTAGGTAGACAAAATAACAAAGAAGCTGGCTAGTTCCCCAGCCCAACCCAGCCCACCCCCATGCATTGGGCTACACTGACAGCATCATCTGGCTGGGGTGGGGGAAAAGCACTGGAATTTCAGGAAGCTAAAAACTTATGATTCAGTGCCACCTGCTGGAAAATAAGAAAAAGGCCTCTTCATATTAATCTGCTAGAGAAATGCCTTTCATAAATAGATGCCTAGACAGAGAAGGGATTCATCAAATACCATGACTAATCAGGTAGACAAGCAGCTCAAAGAGAAAATGAAAAATCTCCAAAAACAAACTAAAAGACATGGCTATCTATAATAATAAAAGAATAGTATGCTAATTAGACCAGACGTCCTTACAGATAACCTTCTGGATGAAGCCAGGGCTACGAGGGCTAAAGGAAGAGGCGGCTGCCACAGCAGGCAGGGGCCAAGCCCCTTGTACGAATTTCATGTGTCGGGCCTCTAGTATGTAATATAAATGACACAGAATTCAAGATTGCAGTTTTGAAAATACTCAGCAAGATGTGAGAAAATACAGACAGGCAATTTAATGCGCTCAGAAAACAAAACAAGTATTTTATCAAAGAGATTGAAACTTTTTAAAAGAGCCAAACAGCCTGGCAAGTATGGCTCAGTGGTTGAGCACTGAACCATGAAACAAAAGGTCATGGCTTGACTCCTGGTTAGGGCACATGCCCAGGTTTCAGGTTTGATCCCCAGTTAGTGGGTTGGCAGGAGGCAGCTGTTTGATGTTTCTCTCTTATGTTTCTCTTTCTCCCTCTCTCTAAAATTCAATTAAAAAAAAAAAAAAAAAAGAGCCAAACAAATTATGGAGATGAAGAACTCAATAAAAAAGAACAAGAAAGAACTAACACCCTGGCCAGTGTGGCCCAGTTGGTTAGAGCATTGTCCCATGCACGAAAGCGTTGTGGGTTCATTTCCCAGTTAGGTTCCAGGTTTGATCTCCAGTCCAGCCATGTTTGGGAGGCAATGAATTGATCCCTCCCTCTCTCCCTCTCTTCCTCCCTCTTTCCCTCTCTTCCTCCCTCTTTCCCTCTCTTCCTCCCTCTTTCCCTCTCTTCCTCCCTCTCTCCCTCTCTTCCTCCCTCTCTTCCTCCCTCTCTTCCTCCCTCCCTCTCCTCCTCTCCTCCTCTTCTCTCTCCTCCTATTCCCCTCTCTCCCTCTCCCTCTCCTTCCGTCCTCCCTCTCTAAAATCAATAAAAATATATCCTCAAGTGAGGATTGTATATATATATATATATATATATATTAGAAATCTAAGAATGATGAAGAGGGAAGAGAGAGACTTGAAGAAGAAGAAAAAAATAGCCTGGCTGGTGATTCAGTGGTTGAGCGTTGACCTATGAGCCAGGAGGTCATGGTCCACTTCCCAGGCACATGTCTGGGTTCTGGGCTTGATCCCCAGTAGGAGGCATGCAGGAGGCAACTGATCAGTGATTCTCTCTCATCATTGATGTTTCTATCTCTCTTTCCCTCTCCCTTCCTCTCTGAAATCAATAAAAATATATTTTAAAAAATAACTTTATGAGAACCATCTGACTTCATCAGAAATGGCAATCTTCTATAATAATAAAAGGGTAATATACTAATTAGACCAGGTTGACTGGACATCTTCCGGTCATCCTGCCTTCCTTCTAGACAAAGCCATGGTGGCGGGAGCTGAGGCAGAGGCAAATAGGGGAGGGCAGTTAGGAACAATCAGGCCAACATGGGGCAGCAGTCAGGGGTGATCAGGCTGGCAGGGGGAGCAGTAAGGGGTGATTAGGCCAGTAAGGGGGAGCAGTTGGGAGGATCAGGCTGGCAGGAAGAGGGGTTAGGGGTGATCAGGCAGGGGTGAGCAGTTAGGAGCCAGCACTCCCGGATTGCGAGGGGGATATTCCAGATTGGAAATGGTGCAGGCCGGGCTGAGGGACCCCCTCTCCCTGTACATGAATTTTGTGCACTGGGCCTCTATAATAATAAAAGCGTAATATGCTAATTAGACTAGACAGCCAAACAACCTTCCAGATGTTCTTCCGGCTGACCTTCCGGATGAAGCCAAGGCCAAGGCCAAGGGCCAAGGGCGAGGCAAGCTGCTGCAGGTGCGAGGGCCAAGCCCCTTGCACGAATTTTGTGCATTGGGCCTCTAGTATAAAATAATAGGCATATCAAAAGGAGAAAAGGGAATGGACAGCCTATTCAAACAAACAGATGAAAACTTGCCAAACCCATGGAAAGAGGTAGATCCTCAACTCCAAAACACAAACAGAATACCTACTTATATCAATCCAAAAAAGCCTTCTTCGAGGCATATTAAAACTGTCAAAAATCAATGAGAAAGAATTCTGAAGGCAGCCAGGGAAAAGAAGAAAGTAACCTATAAAGGAAAGCCATTAGATTATCATTGGATTTCCCAGCAGAAACTCTACAAGCCAGAAGACAGTGGAATCAAATATTCAAACTACTGAAAGAGAGAAACTGCTTGCCATGAATAATACATCCAACAAAGTTATCCTTTATATATGAAGAAGAAATGAAGACTTTTCCAGACTTATAGAAACTGAGAGAATTAACCACCATGAAACTTCCTTTGCAGGAAATCCTCAAGGGGGTTATTCTACCTGAAACAAAGAACAAAAGGTCACAAAACTATGAATAAGATCACCAACAAACTTACAACACAAATGGATAATTTGTGATGACAAAAACATGAAAGGTTTGGTAATAAAGGTCTGAATTTGCTAAGGAGCATGGAGAGCAAATGCATTCAAAAGAAAAGGGACTATTGTATATATGAAACTTTCTTTTTTATAGACCTAATGGTAAACACACATACACACACACACAAAACCCTGAGGCATAGAGCTACCAGAAAACAAAGATAAAATGGCTGTAGGAAATCCTCCTACATCAATAATTACCCTAAATGTAAATGGACTGAATTCATTGTAGCAGATTGGATCAAAAAACAAAACTCAACCATATGCTGCCTTCAGGAGACACATCTAAGCTGCAAAGACAAAGTTAGACTCAAAGTGAAAGAGTGGAAAATGATTCTCCAAACAAATTACACCCACAGGAAAAGATGTTTAGCCATACTTATATCTGACAAAATGGATTTCAAGCTAACAAAGGTTATGGGAGACAAAGATGGACATTTCATAATGATAAAGGGGACAGACACCACATCAAAAAAATATAACACTTCTTAATATATGTGCACCCAATCAGGGAACACCAAAATATATAAAACAATTCCTAACAGAAATAAAGGGAGAAACAGACAAAAATTTAATCATGGTTGAGACCTTAATACTCTATTGACAGCTCTAGATCGATCATCCAAATAGAAAAATCAATAAAGAAATATTGGCTTTACATGACACATTAGGCCAAATGGACATAGTTGACATTTACAGAGCCTTTCACCTCAAAACATCAGATTATGCATTCTTCTCCAGTGCCTATGGAACATTCTCAAGGAATGACCGTATTTTGGGTCACAAAATTAGCCTCAAAAAATTTAAGAATGTTGAAATTATACCAAGCATATCCTCTGACCACAATGCTTTGAAATTATAAATCAGTTGCAAAAAGAAAGTAAAGGAACCCACAGATACTACTAAAAAATGACTGGGTCAAAGCACAAATGAAAGGTGAGATCAAAAGATGTAGAGACAAATGAGAATGACAATACAACATCAAAATTTCTGTGATGAAGCGAAAGCGGTAGTAAGAGGGAAGTTTATATCATCACAGGTATATCTCAAGAAACACAAGAAATCCTAAGTAAACAATCTAGCATATCTTCAAAAACTAGAATAAGAACAAAAGCAACCCAAAGTCAGCAGAGGAAGGAAATAATAAAAATTAGAGCAGAATTGAATGAAATATAGAACAAAACAACTATAAAAAATTAAAACAGCAAAGAGCTGATTCATTGGAAAGATTAATAAAATTGACAAACTCTTGGCTAAGGAAAAAAATTAAAACCCATATGAACAAAATCAGAAATGAAAGGTACAAAGGATCATTCTGGAATACTAGAAAAGACCACATGCCACCAAATTCAGTGACTTGGAAGAGATGGATAAGTTCCTAGAAATGTATAACGTTCCTAGACTGAATCATGAAGCATTAGAAAATCTAAATAGACTGATAAACAGTGAGGAAATTGAAACAACCACCAAAAACCTCCCAAAAAATAAAAATCCAGGGCCAGATGATTGCACTAATGAACCTAACAAACATTCAAAAATAAAAATCCAGGGCCAGATGATTGCACTAATGAACCTAACAAACATTCAAAGAAGATTTGATATTCATCCCCTCTCAAACTCTTCCAGAAAATTAAAGAAGGCAATATTTCCTAACGCATTTTATGAAGCCAACATAACTCTGATACCTCAACCTGGCGAGGATAACACAAGAAAACTACAGACCAATATCTGATGAATACAGATGCAAAATCCTAAACAAAATACTAGCAAATTGAATACAAAAATACATTAAAAAATAATACATCACAATCAAGACCCAGATGTTATCTCTAGGGAGGTGACCTTATGTATCTGCTATAAATTGCTTGTTTGTTCACCCAGCTGTCTCAGTTTTCCTATTCCACTTGTCCTGGCTTACTGGCCTGTCTCAATATAATAGTAACTAGCTCATGGAATTGTGGTATTGAATAAATGCAGCCATGCACGTCAGATACGTAGCTTAGTTCCTAATCAATTACCTTGTTAAAATATTAAGTAAATTTTAGCTGCTGTTATCACTTATACTAAAGAGAATTAGATTGTATTTTTAAAGTTTCACGAAACTGGCAAAGTTTTCAGTCCTTCCAAACTGTCCACTGTGATTCCATTGATAGGTTTCATCAAATGTTTTGGCAGAGGTGTTGGTCACATGGTTGCCTGGGGGACAGTCTGCTTTCCAAGGTGCTTTTAGAAGCTCAAATTGCAAACTGCTCCTTAGTTCCTGGTTATAAAATCACTGTGTGCTTTTCAGGAGAAGAGATACTAGACATCTGGGGCTGAAGTGTTGGAGTTAATAAACATTGTCTTTGCATATGGTATTTGAATAGAAAAATAAACATGTTTAGGAAGAAAACATTGATAATTAACTGATCTAGGAACTGATTAATTTTTGGAATGTAATGATTTTTTCCCTTTTTAAAAATTTATTGGGGTGGTACAGGTTAAAATTATACAGGTTTCAGGTGCACAATTTCACAACACATAATCTGTATACTGTATTATGTGTTCACCACCCCAAGTCAAGTCTTCCATCACCATTTATACCCCTACTAGAGGCCTGAGATTGGGATTCATGCACTGGTGGGGGTGTGGCCAGCGGGGATCAGCCTGTTGTGGGAGCACCACTCATCCTGGTCAGCCTAGCAACTGTGACCCGCCCTCTAAGTGGCAACTCATGCTGTGAGAGCGCGCTCCTCCTGGTCAGCTGAGCGACACTCCCATTGTGGGAGCGTACTGACCACCAGGGGGCATCTCCTGCGTTGAGCATCTGCCCCCCTGGTGGTCAGTGCACATCATAGCGACTGGTCAACCGGTCATTCTGGTCATTCCACTGTTCAGTCAGTGGGCTTTTAATATATAGGATACCCTCCTCCATTTCTCCTTACCTCTTCCTCCCCACATTGTTGTCTGAGTCCATGAGTTTTTCTTTTTTTTTCAATTCCTCCACTGCTCCCACTCCTCCCCCTCATAAACACACACACAGCTGTCAGCCTGCTCTCTATACAAATCTGTCTCTATTTTGCTTATTAGTTCACTTCATTCATTAGATTCCATATAAGAAATCATATTGTACTTGTCTTTCTCTGACTGGCTTTTTTATAATTTTAAGTATTTAGGTAAAACTTTTTCTAATGAAAACCTGAATTTTCTTTCCTATGTTCTAAGGCAAAGAAATGTGCTTCCACCTGTAGAATCATTTTCACTCTTGATACGTTTGTTCTACTCTAACATGGTTGAAAAGCATTCCATTTGGTCAATTTGAGACAGAAAAATGATCTGGACATAAAAGTTATTCTAAAAGACAGACTTTAAATGAGATACTTTTCTTATCTTCCTATCATTCTTGGGAGGAAATCAAACGACAGGAAATTGCTTTCTGTGAGACCTGTCTTCTCCCTTCACCCAGGGAGCATCAATCCTGCGGGTTCTCAGGGAAAACTCAGGGTGTCAAGAAAAGCAACATTTTAAGATTAAAATATAAAAATTAAATATGCCCCTTTGTTATGAATCCTTGGAAATAATCCCTCAAGATGTAAAAATGTTCATTAATGAGGGCTTTATTCAAACAAAAGTTCCAAATACCCTCTGGACTTAACTTGTTTTTTTTGACATGTACCTTATTTCTCCCTCGTTGTACTATTACTTCCAGTTTGAAACTGCAGGGGAACATTTTGTTTTCTTAGAGCCAACCAAATGTCACTAACGATACCGTAAGGAATGGCATACACCCTTTCTGAAGAGCAGGAGCTGTCAGGCAGCAGTGTGTGTGCAAAGCTGCCAGGCCTGGACTCCTGGTGGAGTGTGGGATAGCAGTCAGACACACCATGGAGTCTCTAGCAAAATTATCTCATTCATTCATTCAAATACTCATTTCAACAAATATTGATGATTTTAATTCCTATGCTTCATGCTAGGAATATAATGCTTTAAAAGAATAGTCTCTGCCTTCTTGATGCTATGTTCTAGTGAGTAGTTAGTTTAAAAGAAAAAACGTTATTACCTAGTTTGTTTATTCGGCAAACATTTTTAAAGTAATCTGGATACAGTAGGGAATGCAAAAGACACAGTCCTTGTTCCAGTGGACATTTTTATAAGGGAGAGGCAGACATGAAGCAGCATATAAATAAATAGAGGCTTTCATTTCAAATTCTGATAACAGCTATAATGCTACTGTGATAGTGTAATGTGAGATGGGTAAAAGGGGGTTGGCTGCTGAGTCTTTCTGGATCGTAGTAATTTCACCAGTAAAGTAGAAAAAGTGATGCCTGCCCTGTGTGTCCACGTGCCTCATCTTGTCAGACTAGGTAGACTCTAAAGTCATAAAAAATGGCATTAGTGTTTGCAGCTGGAGGGGACTCATGGGGACAGACCCTAGTCCTTGGAGCCAAGCTCTGTCTCATGGGGGAGGCAATTTCTGCCACAGCAGCCCTGCCTCACCCCTAGTGGGGATTAAGCCCCCAACCTGGGCATATGCCCTGACTGGGAATCGAACCGTGACCTCCAGGTTCATGGATTGATGCTCAACCACTGAGCCACACCAGCCAGGCTTTGTCATACTTCTGAATTCAAATAAATTCCCACAGTTTAGTCATTTATTTTTTAATTTAATACTTTTATAGAAAATAAAGCTATAACACTCATTTTAAGCAACCAGTATTTAGAAAACCAGTCTAAGGGTTGTCAGTTTACCAGAGTCTTCCTTCCCCTCCCCTACCCTTGTCCCAACCTCAAAGACAATCAGGACAGCTAGTGGTTGCTAAAATATCTTTTGTTAACTTAGACAATTTTCCCCAGCAAAGGAGAAACCATTTTATCATCTAATGGTGTCTAAATAGTGAAACGTGTATGTGTGTTATGTATAAACTTACTGAGAAGGATTGGGAAAAATCGTTTATTTCATTAGGCAAATAATGGAATAGATTTAAAGATATGTGCCCTAGCTGGGTTTGCACAATGGTTAGAGTGTCAGCCTTTGGACTAAAGGGTCCCAGATTCAATGTCCGGTTTGCAGCTCAATCCCCAGTAAGGAGCATGCAGGAAGCAGCCAATCGTGATTCCCTCTCATCATTGATGTTTCTATCTCTCTCTTCCTCTCCCTTCCTCTCTGAAATCAATAAAATTATATATATTTTTAAAGAATACAAATACATATATTTTTTAAATATTTAAAGATATATGTATTTAAAGATTATGAGTATGTTGATGTAACTGAAATATGGATTTCTTTTTCCCTCTTAAGGCAAATTGAGGATTTCCTAAGTTTGTATAATAATTGACAGATGAGTGACTCTGGTACAAGCCTAGAAGATGGCAGGCTAGTGACATACACTGACCAGGAAACCCGACTTCGCCTTTAAAAGGGATTCTGTTTTCCCCCCTTTTCTGGCTTAAAGAATTTTTCCCTAAGGAGATAAAAATTTGAGTTTTAGATGTAAAAGTTGGATGAGGCAGGCAGCTAATAATGTACATTAAGTGCATGTGATGTGTTGGCAGCTATCCTAGGTGGTAACTATATTTTCTAATAAATAAAAATTTTATTGAGGTGTTTTAAATTATTGAGATACCTTAATTGTCTATATTTTGTATTACTGTTACTCTCTTTGCCTTACTTTTTGTTTCTTGTTCATCGGAGTCTGTGTTGCATGCCTGTTGTGTGGCCTATGAAGCCCATGTCTAAATGGGTAGAAGATGGTGTTGCTCCTTCAGAGGAACTGAGTTTAGCTGGGGACAAAGCCACCTGTATGACAAAGTACTGAGTGCTCAACTGTAGGTCTCTTAAAGAAAAGAGGAGTAAAAAGAGGGAATAAATTGCCGGTAATTAAAGAGTAGAGATTCCCAGGTTAGTCAAAACATTTATGTAAATGTGGCTATCAATCTAAAATTGCCAGCTTTTATTTTTGCCAAGTCATTGTTGAAACTACCTTTTTTTTTTTTACCACATTCAGTAAAGAAATATTTTAACATGAAAAAAATAGAAAAGACATATAACTCCAGAACAAAACGACATTTAAAATTAATTAGCTCAGTTTTATGAAAACCCCACTATATGGACCTTATTTTTTAAATTTTGGCACAGAGTGGCAGTTGGGAAACAATGGCCTGAATGAAGCTTCAGTGAGAAAGAGGGCCTGGCCTGCCCACAAAGATAGCTACAAAAAGAGAAAGGTTGTTAAGTGGATTGAGTAGCGAGAATAATTGCCTAGAGGTAGTAATGGTCAGGGCCCAGAGGAGGGGGGACAATGAACTGAACTATACTTTGGTTTTTATTTTGTATTTTTTTAAATTGAATTGATTAGGGTGACATTGATCAATATGAACATATAGGTTGCAGGTGTGAGTTTCTATGTTACAGGATCTGTATATTGCAACATGTGCCCACCACCCAAAGTCAAATATCCTGTCACCTTGTATTAGGACCTCCTTCTCCCCTATCCCCTTCCCTCTGGCAGCCACCACTCTGTGTTCATGACTTTCATTTTCATATCCCACATATAAGTGTAATCATATGGTTCTTAGCTTTTTCTGACTGACTTATTTCACTTAGCATAATGTTCTCAAGGTCCATCCATGTTGTTGCAAATGGCACTATTTCATCCTTTCTTATGGCTGAGTAGTATTCCATTGTGATATGTACTGAATTACTGAATTATACTTTAAAGAACAGTGAGAAGTAAAAGTGATACTAGAGAATGGGACACTTGAAACCCCAGGAGAAATTTAGATTTTCAGTAAAATACAATACAGAGCCATTGAAAATTTTGAGCCTTAGAACACAAAAATATCATGTCAAAAGATCAATCTTGTGGCTGAATGTAGTATGAATTAGGGAGGGCACTGTTGCTCTTAGAATAACTGCAAAGAGGTGAAGCCCAAAACAGGAGAATGAGTACAGAAAAAAAACGAAAGGACAAGATCAAGAGACTTTTAGTGAAAGAAAAGATAGGACTTTTTCTTATAAATATAAGAAAAGGGGATAAAAGTTACAGTCACAAGAAGTATTTGGAGGATCCTGTGCTTTCATCAGGGGCCTGGTAACGAAGCTTGCCTTACTAATTGAATGTACAAGTTAGCAAAACACCGCCCTTCCGTGTATTTTGAGATGCTAAGTGGACATTACATAATTTGCTCTTACTCTTTCTCCAACATTAGGGATCTCTGGTATGTGATTATAAGAAGTATCAATTACCAGAGTTGGAACTGAAGCAGCCATGCAGTGGTCTGCACTGAAAAACTGAGTTTCGTTTTCTATAAATGTCTCTTTTGTTCATTGTTGTATCCCCAGAATCTAATTCATAATTGGTGTTAAACGTATTTGTTTAAAAATTAGTGGTAGATTCAGATAGTGTGGGATTTTGTGCTGTGTAATAAATTGTCTTTTATCGTGACATCTCTTAGAGTGGACAAAGAATTCTATCTCAATATCACAAAATTATTCTAGTAGGAGAAATCACATGCCATTAACTAAACTAGAATTAGTATGACCTTAAATGATCTTTGAACCAAATTGAGGCAAAATTCTCTTTATACTACTGAGAGCTTCTCCACCTTGCAATATAACCAAATTCCACTGGAGTGAGCCTTAAATAAAAACATTGCTAGTCTTGTAAATATGAACAAAGATTAATCTTTTTGAGATATTATGAGAATTTTTCCAGTCAGAAGAAGTCTAATCAAAGCATCTCAGAAAAACTCAGGACCAGAGCTGGTGGATAATATTTGAGGCCAGAGAGCTGAGGCAGGTTGGGTCAGAGCATGACATCTAGAATTTCGCAATGTAGAATTTTTAAAAAGGAATGAGACATGAGATTTAAATTTTAAAAAGTACTTTGTGATAGCTAATTTTGGGAGCTTGAACAAGGGTGGAGATGGCAAAAAGTCAACATATTTAGAGATTGAGAAGTACAAGCATGGCATAAAGATTTCTGGCTTATGCAGTTGTGGGTGTTGCTTCTGGTCTTTGAAATAAATCTTGGGAGAGGACCAGGTTTTTAGGCAGAGAGGGAAGATTTCAATTCCGTTTTGGATAGTTTGGGTTTGATATGAGAGTCTTTGAGACATTCAGAGCTATGGGAAAGAAAAGGGAAGCTGAAGGAAACATCATCACAGGTCCATTTGAGGAGAGTTGAAAAGATGGCTCATTTAAAATTGATATAAGAAAAAGCTTTCCTATATTAAGATGACCAGATGTCC
>PVJC01007725.1:0-44292 GCA_004026665.1 Murina feae | reverse complement strand
GAGTGAGTTCTAACACAATTCTAATCGAACTTCAAGCAGGACTCTTTTTTTGGGGGGTGGGGGGGAGATATAACACAAGTTAGTCTAAAATTACATGAAAAGCAAAAAACTTCAAAATAATTTTGAAGAAGGAATTGCAGTACAAATTTTAAAACTTACTATGGTAACAATATCACAATGGCTCCAAATATATATTTGATAGATAATATAATCATTGCTAGATTTACAAATATTTACTAGTCACAGTTTTGTCTGAATACTACAAATTTTTACATATTGAAGTTTCAATTTTGCTTGTTTAAAAATAATTTTTTAATTCCCCCAAAGACTTCTGCTTTGATTCATGGGTTCTTAAATCACTTTTTAAAAGTTAATTAATTTATTTATATTTATTGATATTTGAGAGAGAGAAAAAGAGAGAAGGAGAGAATGAGAGAAAGAGATATCAATTTGTCGTTATACTTATTTATGAATTCATTGATTGAGTCTTGTCTGTGCCCTGAGGGAGAGAACCCACAAACTCAGTGTATCAGGATGACACTAACCAACTGAGTTAACTGACCAGGACTCATTTTTAAAGTAGACTCTTCATTGCAGCAGTTTTTGATTGACAGTAAAAAATTGAAAAGTTCATAGAGTTCTTGTATACCTGTCTCATCCCTGCCAATCTCCATTATTATCTTGCATTAGTATAGTGCATTTGTTTTAGCTGATGAGTGAATATTTATAATTAATATACAATATATAATTCATAAATAGAAAGCATTATACTATGCTCCAAAAGGTCGCCTGTTTGATTCCTGGTAAGGGCACATGCCACATTGCATATTCGATCCCCACTGTGCACAGGAGGCAACTGATTAATTTTTTTTCCCTCTCCCTCAGCCCTTCTCTCTTCCTCTCTCTCTAAAAGAATCAATGAAAAAATATCAAAACAAAACAACAACAACAACAAAACACCAAGAAAGGTTAGTTTCAAATAAAGTCCGTAGTTTACATTAGGGTTCACTATTTTATGATTCACCTTCTATGAGATTTAACAAATGTATAATGACATGTATCTATTATTGCAGAATGTATAGAATAGTTTTACTGACCTAAAAACCTCTTTGCTCTCTATAATATACATTCTTCTCTCCTCTCCCTGCCCCAAAAACCCTGACAACCACTGATCTTTCAAAGGTCTCTATAACTTTCTTTTCCCAAAATCATTTCCTTTACAAATGACTATCTCAGTTGGGTTCAGATTACAGGTTCTAACCAACACTCTGTGAGTTGTGATTCTAATATCAGTTTAGTTTTCAAACTATTGCAATGCTATTCTTATCTATACAGCACATTCACCACTAAGTCTGGGACTGGGGTGATATTCTATCTTTTAGTCAGATTTAGAATTATACAGTATGTGGACTTTTATGATTGGTTTCTTCCACTTAGGAATATACATTTAAAGTTTTTTCATATCTTTTTTTGTTGTTTGATAATGTTTTTCTCTGTGAATAATATTACACAACACAGTTTATTCACCCATCGAAGAACACCCTGATCACTTTCAAGTTTTAGCAATTATGAATAAAGCTGCTATACATATTTATATGTAGATTTCTTGTGTGAATGTAAGTTTTAAACTCATCTGTGTCAAAACCAAAGAGTGTGATTGCTGAGTCATGTGGTAAAACTGTGTTTGGTTCTTTTTGGTTTGTTTGTATTTTTTTTTTTTATTGATTAAGGTCTTACATATATATCCTTATCCCCCCTTTGCCCTCTCCAGCCCCCAGCTCATGCCCTCAGCCCCCTGGTGTCTGTGTCCATTGGTTAGGCTTATATGCCTGCATACAAGCCCTTTGGCTGATCTCTCCCATTTACTCCCACCCTCCCCTGCCTTCCCTCTGAGGTTTGATGGTCTGTAAGAGCTAAATATTTTCCAGAGTGGCTGTGTCACTTTGCACTCTCACATCAGCAATAAATAGAAGTTCCTGCTGCGTCACAACCTTGCTAGCACACAGTGGTGTCAGTATTTTGGATTTTCATTATTCTGATTGTGGTTGTCTTATCGTTGTCCTAATTTGCAATTCCCTAAGGACATATACTGTCTAACTTATTTTTAGATGCTTATTTAACATCTGTGTATCTTTTTTTTGATGGGATGTCTGTTTAGATCCTTTACTCACTCTGTGTTTGTTGTTTTCTTATTGTTGAGTTTTAAGAGTTCTCTGTATATTTGGAGACCAGTGATTTATCAGATACGCATTTCACAAACATTTGCTCCCAGTTTATAGTTTGACATTTCATTCTGAACAGTGTTATTCTCAGAAAAGTTTATAACTTTAATGAAGTCAAAGTCTTTATCAAATAATTTCATCATCCATGTCATTTCACTGTTGGTAACTGTCTTTTCCAGTCAAGTTGGAAACTTCTCAATTCTTCATAGGCTGAGTAATTTTGGATTGTGTTTCACACTTTTTGATGTTAAGTTATAAGACTCTGAATCTCATTAAATGTCTATGGAAAATACTGATATTTTTGTTTTCTAAGAATTAATAAAAAAGATAAACAAAAAAGTCTGGGACTTCGGTGATATTCTATCTTATAGTCACTTTTAGAGGCAGATCCACTCATGTTCAGCTCATGGATGAATTCATAGACAACTTTGAGGGGTCAGTCTCCTGGGTTCATCCCTCTGTACCACTGCCCAGGCATATTCACTTTCTATACCTCCCTTTTACTTTCCCTTGAACCAAAAATTGGGTCTCAATTTATATAAGGACCCTGTTAGCATTGAGATCACCATGACATAAACTTTTATTGGGATCACAAAAATATCATTTATATATCATCTTTGTTTTAGTTAGAAATGCTTACTTGTGTATCAGCTTTCAGGGATACAAATAAAGTGAGGTTTATTGAGGCAAGTGTCAATGATATAATGACAGGCTGATAAAAAGATATTTTTTGTCTAGGAAAGCCTGGGTATGCCAAAAACAGTGGAAGCATTAGACTGCAAATGTCAACCTACCTCTGAGGAGATAAAATGCATAATGAAGTGTTAGGTACTTAAGAAAGAAGCCAGTTTGGCAAATCTTTCTTAGATAATGACTAAATCAAGTAAAGTGATTACTTTACTTGTTTTTATTTAAGCTATTTTAAATTTCAAAAATCTCTTCCCAGACATTATATCAAAAGGCTACAGGAGAAATCCTCACTCTAAAAATGAATATCCCTTTTGTCAAGAGAAGATTCAGTAATAAGATTCAGCATTTATACCACTAAATGCCCAGAATAATGGTTTAAGTTGCAGAAAACCCAGTAATTTTATTAAATGTAAGCTTACAAAATAAAAAGGTGCACTTTATGGAATCCACAATTCAAAGAAACAAACTTTCAATGGATAATTGCATGCCTTTATATCATACACTAGGGGACCAGTGCACAAAAATTTGTGCACTCAGGAGGTCCCTCAGCCCGGCCTGTGCCCTCTCACAGTCTGGGACCCCCCTGGGGATGTCCACCTACTGGCATGCCTCACCAGCCTGGGTGAGGGGCTGATGGCTCTTTGCAGGCTGGCCAAGCCCCCTAGTGGGGACCCTGACCCCACGGGGGGTGTGGCCATCCTGGGTGACGGGCTGAGGGCCATTTTCAGGCTGCCCTTAGCCCCTTCAGGTTTTGGGTCTCTGCTGGGGTGCCTGGGCAGCCTGGGTGATGGGCTGAGAACGATTTTCAGGCTGCCCACAGGCCCTTCAGGGTTCAAGTCCCTACTGAGGTGCCGGGGCAGCCTGGGTGTGGGGTTGAGGGCTGTTTTCAGGCTTTCAGGCTGCCCACAGCTCCTATTGACCCAACGTCCCAGTAAGGCTGGCTGGAATCAGGTTTCTGGGGTTTATTTATCTTCTATAATTGAAACACTGTTGCTTTAAGCTGAGGCCTAGGCAGGTAACAAAGCCTCCTATTTGCTTCAGCTCCGTGGCTTCTATAATTGAAACAATGTTGCCTTAGTAGAGGCCCAGACAGCCTAGGTAGACAGTTTCCTCCATCGCTGATGCGATGGAAGCCTCCTGTTTGCTTCAGCTCTGTGACTTCTATAATTGCAACTATGTTGCCTTGAGCAGAGAGAGACCTAGCCAGCCTAGGCAGACAGTTTACCCCTGGTGCAATGGAAGCCTCCTGTTTGCTCTAGTTCGGTGGTGGTTGGCCTCCATCTTGGCTGGGTTAATTTGCATACAGCTGCTCTGATTGGCTGGTGGGCATGGCTTGGCTGGTGGACATGGTTTAGGCATCCTGGAGAAATGGTCAATTTCAATACTATGTTTTTATTAGATTAGAATACGTAAATCTCTACCAGAAACAGCACAGAATATGGCCTTAATGCAGAGATGAAAATGATAGAAGAGGTGGCTTTTGGTCTTTCTGTGGAATTTAGAGAAAATTTATTTTTATTAAATTACTAGGGGCCCGGTGCATGAAATTCATACACTGGGGAGGGGGTTTCCTCAGCCTAGCCTGCCCACTATCAGATATTGGGAGACCTCAGAGGATGTCCTACTGACAGCTTAGGCCCATGGGGAGCGGGCCTAAGCCGCAGTCTGGCCTCCCTTTGTGGGAGGCAACCAGGCTAATCAGGGGAAGCCACCAGCCCCATCACCACGCTGCTGCAGCCACTGCCAGGTGTTTTCATCAACACGGATTCCAGTCCCTTCACCACGAAAAAATGTCAACTTTCTTAAGGCATTTTTAAGATGTGTCTTTCATAGGATATGACATTTCTGTCTTTTTTATCCTCACCTGAGGATATGTTTCCATTGATTTTTAGAGAATGTGGAAGAGAAGGGAAAGACAGAGAGAAACATCAAAGTGAGAAGAACACTTCGATTGGTTACCTCCTGCATGAGCCCTGACCTGGGCCCTGGCCAGGGAGGAGCCTGCAACCTAGGTACATATCCTTGGTCAGAATTGAACCTAGACCCTGCAGTCAGCAGGCTGAGGCATTGTGCACTGAGACAAATTGGCTAGGGCAGGATATGACATTTCTTAGCCCTCCATCAGTGGACCTTCATTTTTTTTCTCCAGGAGTGAGGTGGAAAACTCTAGATCACCTTTAAGGATTCTTATTACCCAAGTTACTAAGAATATTACCAGTGGCATACAGGGAGCTTAGCCAATGAGCAGTAAGAAAAGGTGTTTCCTCTGTAGTTCACTCCCATCACCAGCTCCACCCCTGCCCCTCCAATCTCAGCTCCATCCTTACCCAGGCCTGTAACCTGTGGCCAAGGATACAGGCCTGGACAGAAGACCCCCGACCCATGCAATGGCCAGTTTTGCCCCTTTCCAGGCCGGGAGTCCCTACCTGAGGCTGTAGACTTGGGCAGACGACCCCCCTAACCCCTGTGATTGCTGGCTCCGCCCCTTCTCAAGTTCCTGCGATTGATGACTCTACCTCTAGGTCCCTCCCTGCTTCCCCCACCACCTGCCTAGCTAAAAGGCCTGGATATTTCAGTTGTTAGACTGAGGTGGATGGGCGCCATGTTAGTTGAGTTAATTTGCATATTTGCTTCTCATTGGTTGGTGGGTGTGGCTTGTGTGCATGGCTTGTGGGTGTAATGGAGTGAGGGTCAATTTGCATATTACTCTTTTATTAAACTAGATAGTAAAGATAATTAAAGACCATTTGGCCATTCAACCATATATTTTCAAATTCCAACCCCTTTAAGGCTTATATTTCTTTAGTAATTTATTTTTTTGTGTGTGAAAATTCTTTAAATTTTTTTGTCTTAAAAACATATATATACCATCCTAACGCATTAAAAAGCACTAACAAATTTTTTAAAAATTAATGCATGGATTCAGCACTTTTATCTTCACCTCAATTAGCTAATTATGTAGATATTTTGAAGAAAAGGAATATAGAAACTTAATATTTTTAACTAAAATGGAAGGAGCAGCTGCCACCACCAGAGGAAATTCATTTAAATGCAATCTCTGAGGGAGTTAGAAATACTCATTATCATACGAAAGATTTTTGAGTGTGTACAGAAGTCTTTAAAGACCAGTCATCTTTCATGAATGTTCTTATCCTTCAGTTTATTTGCTTATGCTGCCCTTTCCACCAGTTGCTAAGCTTGTGGAAGATAATATCTCTGGGGTGAATAAATTATCTTTTCTCTCTAGGTTTCTCAATATCACTAGCGGTTGTATAGGTTCACTGAGATTGTTCACCTGCAATATTCTCTTCAATTTCTTTTGGTTTACATTAAAACAATAACAGTGCAAATTCATTCTATATAACTTATTTGCTACACAATGTTCTGAACAAACTCACCCCAGTAATTTGAAAAATAATTTATAGCATCTGGAGGGTGGTCACATACAACTAAACAGACATGTTCAGTTTGGTCTTCATGATTTTATATGTATTAGTATAAATATTTATGAATATACTTATCCTAATAAAAGGCTAATATGCAAATAGACCGAACAGTGGGACAACCAAACAACCTGTCGCTATGACATGTGCTGACCACCAGGAGGTGCGCGTGGAACATGACAGGCATCGGCCATGGCAGAATGGTGGATTGGGTGAGTGGGGACACCAGACCAAGGTGGGACACTGGTCACTGTCATTGAGATAAGCCCCTGGTGGTTACTGAAAATTCTTTGCTCCTGCCCACCATGGGTCCACCTGGGGCTCACACCTGCTGCTGGCACCAGGCACCAGCCCTGACTGCTCGGTGCCATCAGCAGGTGGGTGTGGCAGCTGCTGGCCCTGAAAGCACCTGAGGGCTTCTCCACCTCCTTCTGCTTCTGAAGGGCTATCAGGGCCACCAGCCACCACTCGCACCCACTGACAGTGCTGGCCTCACTTGCATCTGCTATTGGCGCTGGCTGCAATCACTCCACGCAGTCAGCAGGTGCAAGTGGGGTCGGCACCATCAGCATGTGGGAGTGGCAGCAGGAGTGGGTCTGCTGGCAGACAAGAGATCGGGGGCCTTGGGGGTGCACTGGGTGGGGACGTGGAGGATGGGCTGAGACCACCCCTGTGCCCACCACAGTCACGCGGCCCACAGTTCCTTTCAAGGTGCATGGATTCGTGTACTGGGCCCTAGTATATATATATATAGGAACATCTACACTAATAAAAGAGAAACATGCAAATTGGTGTCTTGGCTATGCCCACCAGCCAATCAGATGAGTATGCAAATTAACCCAACAAAGATGGAGGTTAATTTGAATACATAGGCGCCCAGTAGCCTGGGTCCTGGGAACATCATGGACACCTAGATCACTCCCAGGTAGGTCCTGTGTGGGCCCTGAGCAGTGTAGGAAGGGCCTGAGCCAGGGGGCTCCTGAGCAGGGGCAGAGCATGCGATCAGAGCCAAGGGGGACCCTGTCCAAGCCTAAAGGTTCGGCCAGAAGTGTTAGGCCTGGGTAGGGGCTGAGCTGGCAATTGGTGTGAACTACAGAGGACACATCTTTTCTGATCGCTCATTGGCTAAGCTCCCTGAATGCCACTGGTAATATTCTTAGTAACTTGGGTAGCAAGTATCCAAAAAGGTGATCTAGGGTTTTTCTACCACACTCCTATAGAAAAAAAAGAAGGTCCTCTGCTGGAGGGCTAAGAAATGTCATATCCTGCCCTAGCCGGTTTGGCTCAGTGCATAATGCTTCGGCCTGCCAACTGCAGGGTCTGGGTTCAATTCAGACCAAGGGCATGTACCTAGGGTGAAGGCTCCTCCCTGGCCAAGGCCCAGGTCAGGGCTCATGCAGGAGGCAACCAATCAAAGTGTTCCTCTCACTTTGATGTTTCTCTGTTTTTCCCTTCTCTTCCACATTCTCTGAAAATCAATGGAAACATATCCTCAGGTGAGGATGAAAAGAAAGAAAGAAATGTCAAATCCTGTGAAAGACACATCTTGAAAATGCCTGAAGAAAGTTGTCATTTCTTCATGGTGAAGGGACTGGAGTCCATGTTGATGAAAACACCTTGGTGGCTGCGGTGACTGGCAGTGGCTGCAGCAGTGGGGTGATGGGGCTGGTGGCTTCCCTGATTAGCCTGGTCCCCTCCCACAAAGAGAGGCCTGACTGCAGCTTAGGCCCACTCCCCAAGAGGAGCAGGGAGCGGGCCTAAGCCATCAGTAGGACACCCCCTGAGGATTCCCACTATGTGAGAGGGGGCAGGTTGGGCTGAGGGACCTCTCCACCCCTAGTGCACAAATTTTGTGCATTGGAACCCTAGTATTTATATACACATCTATAATTTGAATCACTTGTCAGTATGAAACACTCATGATGTCACATGAATAAAACCTAAATTTTAAATTATTATTAAAAGTCAGATCTGACACAGTGTTTTGGTAAATGTGGCTGTGAGTCTGGCAAGAGAGCTGCTGCAGAGTTAGACCCACTGAGATGGCTTTGGTCCAGAAAGTGATAGGTCTGCTCTGGCAGGCATTTGAACTTATAACACTGACCCATAGAGATGATTTCTCTTAAGAGATTTTTGTTTTCAAACTACTTTAAAAAATATTTTTATTGATTTCAAAGAGAAAGGTAGAGTGAGAGACAAATAGAAACATCAATGATGAGAAAGAATCATTGATTGGCTGCCTCCTGCACACCCCCTACTGGGGATCAAGGCTGTAACCTGGGCATATTGCTCTGACTGGAAATCGAATTGTGACCTCCTGGTTATAGGCTGATGCTCAACCACTGAGCCATGCCAGCCGGGCTCAAACTACTTTTAACAGCGGATCGATGCCTTAAAAAATTAAAACTACAACAAAAAGTCATCATTTGGTCTGAAGTGGGGTTTGGGTATCTGTTAGGGCACATTTTCACCTCTTAATAGTTATCTTCACTAAATTTTTGAGCTATTCCCCAGGGTATCCTTGCATGTAGAAAAAGTACAATGCAGAAAACATCCTATTGGTAGATAGGCAAAGAAAAACAAAACAAAATCAGTTTTATGTATTTCAAAGGTCATTTGAAAAAATATCTGAAAATCCTTAAGTTGAATTTTCATGCTGGGTTGTATGCAAAGTATTCCCATAACACCCTATAAGTCTTAGCACTAGTATAGTAACTATTTTTCATGACCCAGGAATAGGTCAGAGCTATTTTTACTCTTTCTCACTTTATCTGGTTTTGTATTTGGACACTTGCAATTTTTACTTTTGTGTATAATAATATTGAGCCAAGATTTGTCTAACAAGAAATGAGATACTTTCTTATTTACTCACTTGTTGGGTCATTGGGTTCCTACCATCCAAATAACATTTGCTCTTCTAGTTCAATCAGAACATTGTTCCATAATTCAAGACACTAGCTTAGTATAGTGTTTTTAAGGCAAACATATTCTCAAGGTCACCACAATGAGTTCACATGGAAAATGTGGAGATGTAAAAAATGGAAAACAGTTTACTGAGTCTTTTAATGTCCTGTGCTTTCTTTCCTTCATTCATTTCATAGTAATTTAAATTATCCATTAGTATAGAAGTATCTCAACCAGTAAATACATAACTTTAATATTTTTCTCCATTATTGTCTTTTAAAATTCCCTTCATTTGTTTTTAATTGTGATAACTTAGGAGAGCCTTGTTTTCTATGTTCGTATTCTGAGACTTTTGGAGAGAAGGAGTTATAAAGACTCTAATAATCACATAAGTATAGCACATAAAATGTGCAGTTACCAGGTTTTGGCCTTTTTGTAACCTTGCAATATCTAAAATCTCCTTTTCTCCCTGCCTTTGGCCAAGAGAGCAGATGGATAATTACACTTCTCAAAAGATAAATTAAAGAAAGAATTTGGACCAACTGGGCTATTGAAATATAGTGCTAATAGAGGGCTGTGGAAAAATGGCCAAATAAGAGTCTCGGCTGACCTTGTTTTCTTCCTGGTGACAGTGCTTTCCAGATTAAAAGCTGTTTTCTTTTATTGGAATAGAATAGTGCCAAACATTGAACGTGCTTTGTAAGACATACATCAAGAGGGGAAATATTTCACCGCGATGACATGACCTGACATTTTAAAGCAGATAACAAATGACATCCTGTCAATGGCACCAATTTATTATTCCCTCTCTTGTACCTTGGTGCCACAGCAGGATACAAATTCCTTTTAATCATGGGGTTGTGTTAAACAAATTTTTGCCAGCAGAGACTATAACATGCCCCTCATCGTTTCTGAGTATCCTGACCTCTTGGCTGTCCCCGCGGTAGGATACAAAGACAAAGGCGATGCTAAATTTTTCATCATTTTATTCATTTCATATCCAATTATGGGAGGGTCTTCCATCACTTACATGGGTGGATATGCTATAACATGCAGTGCCACACATTAATCAGGCTCTTTTTATGCAGCAGACACCAGTGCTAAATCGCATTACTCCAAAAAAAAAGGAACATGAAGTAGATGCAAATGAATAAGGAGGGTGCTCTCTTTGTGTAGTCACAATGTAAGGTAACTTGTATGGGCGGCCTTCTCACCAAGTCCAAGAGAGTCTCAAAGCACATTTTGTTTTTCATGCTCTCTACCACATTCCTCCCCGCAAGGACGGTCTTCTTCTGCCGGCTTTAATGTTCCTCTGCCAGTTTATATCATAGAATCTACCACTTTAAACAATGCCCTGGGCAATGACTTTCTAGTTGAACTGTTGTAAGTAATTGGCCTGTGAGCTGAAAAATGAGCAGCTTGACGCTCGTGCAGTCCTCCTGGCAGTGAAAAGTCTCTCTTTATTGCAAGTCTGTTACAAGCACACAGGACAAACACCTCGGTGCCGAGTATTTGACTAATGACTTTGAAATTTTGCATCTCAGAGAAGCAGGGATATTTATATTACTTAGCATTCTCAGTACTATTTTCATTCAGAATTTTCTTAATATTTCTAATTATATTTAGGTTGTAGTTTCAGACCCAGTCATGAAGAAGCTGAGCTGCTTATGATTTCAAAAGACGTATGAAAATTATGTTGTAAAAGTTTAAAAAAGTTCCTTTGAAAAAGCTAATGAAGACTTGTCCTTTACACAGTACGGGATAAGGTTTATAGTTTAACACAGACATAGTTTAAAGTACCACTTTCATAGTTTCCTCACTATGTGTGTTTGGGCAAGTTGTTTGACCTTTTGAAGTCTCTATTTGTTCCTTTATGAAATAGGAATGTTATTATTGCCTATTTTATACAGTTGGGACAGATTAAATAAGCTAATATCTATAAAATGCCAGGCACAGCGGTCGACAATTCTAAAGATATGCCTAGAGGAAAACAAATAGAAGAACATTTAATGTTGCTTTGGCTCCTTCCAAGGACGGATTGGGATGAATAATCTCCATTGCTTTAGATTCAAACTGGGGATTTGGAAGATTTATTGCAAAATATCATAATTTTCCTTAAGAAAGTCTTCCATAAAAAAGTATTTATAGTCAGACTAAAACAAAAATAAAATCAAAGTTTTTAAAAAGTTAATTACAAAAATAGTGATTGTATTAAGATAATTCTATGATATTAACAAAGGGCACAATCACTCCATTTAAGAGAAAATTAAAAAGAATGGAGAACTTTATGCATTGTTAGAAGAATTGGATCAACCTACTAGTTTCCACTATAAAAGTGAAAAAGAAATAACCGCCATCACCTCACATCAGTTTAGGCTCTGGTACCTGTCAGATCAGATGGCTTCTCTCATTCCAGAGTGTTGTAATGATTTGAAGTAATTCTAGTTTCTTGATTTTCAATTGTTGAGAATGAACAGATTTGGGGAGGAGGAAATACATATAAAATAAAAGAAGCAAATATTTTAGTGATATGTGAAATCATCATGTTTAAATTAGCTGGACATATCCATTAGTAGTCCAAAAGAAGTGAAGGAGCTATGTTTCACAAATCTTTTGTTAATATACATATGCTGTTGTCTTTTTACTTCTGGTTTTCAGAATATAAGGAAAAAATTTCACCTTGAAAGCAAAAAACTAGGTGGCTGCTTTAATAATTCAGAGTCAAGTGGTTATATGTTAAAGTTTTTAAAAACTTTCTAACTCATTTCTTAGGCTGAATTAATATATTGGGAATTTTAAAGTATATTCTGAATTGCCCATGGGCATTCTGAGTATATTTGGGATTCCACTGATTCTTTCACCAGAAATGTTCACATGGGTACATATGTATGTGAAATATTTTGGAAATTCTTATTTGTTTTTACCAACTGTTGATATTTGGGATTGTGAGCATCAATTGTAGTGAATGAGATTTCAGTAATAATGAGGCAAGATAGACAAGGGCTTGGGAATAAAGGATATCGTTGAATTTAAATTGAGGTGCAATTTTGTGTTGGATCACCTTGTACTTCACTCAGATTATAGAAACAACACTAAATTCTTCATTATTTCCAAAAGACAGTTTAAAATGCTCTATCTGTTTCAGTGATGTGAACATTTTTTTCTTGTCAGGTGGACTTTGTAACTTAAATTCATTCCTTTACTCACCCTTATTCTTTATTTACCTAGCATAGCTCTGTTTTTCTCTATCTCTCTTTTACGTTATCTTCTTTCCTATTCCCACTAAAATAAGGAGAGTTCATTCCATAAAACCTCACATGTAGGTTGTTGAAATAACTTCATAGCAGGCTTCACTGATTTGCTTGGCTTTCACATCAGTCCAATATGACTTATTCTGCCTCTTCTAGATTTTTTATTATTTATTAAATCATCAACAGCTTTATAGTAAATATAAGGTTTTGGACTGTGGGACTATAAGAAAGGTCAGTGTTAGGCCTACTTCACTCTCTTAATTGTTACACTGCATTTAATAAAAAGACCAACATGTATACAAAATTAATTGGTTAAAGATACATTCATATTACATATCATTATAATAGTTGCTTCAGTGAGAAGAGAGGGAAGTTATTTGGCACGGATGAACCTAGGGACTTGGATAATTAGAGTGGATTTGGAGTATATTCTAGGGAAGGTGGTGAGATAAGGGCATGAGCAAAGTAAGAGACCAAACAAGCAGCACAGTGAGCAGGTTTGACTGTCTGGTAGCAAGTAGAGCCTTGGATATGAAAGTAAGGAGATCTTGACTTTACTGTATAGGCTACTGAAATATTTTTGTACAAAAAAAACACACAAAACAAAACACAACAAACCATTGCACACATAGAGCCTTGTTTTGATCAAATTTAAAGGTGAGGAGACTAAAAAGGGGAAGATAAGTGAGGAAAAATAAGTAACATTTCTGTAGCATCCCTGGTAGGTTCATTCTGCTTATCAAACATCATTGAGTTAGGGAATGCTCATACAAATATAAATGCCTGATGGTCCTGTTCTTTTAGGAAACCACATGTTAATGGGACAACAGGTGCTTTATTTTAATGTGCAGGCATTTCTGTTATAATACCATATACTAGAGGCCCGGTGCACGAAAAGCATGCATGTGTGTGTGTGTGGGGGGGGGGGGGTCCCTCAACCCAGCCTGCACCCTCTGGCAATCTGGGACCTCTTGGGGGATGTCCAATAAACTGGCAGTAGGACACACCTCTTGCAATCGGAGACCACTGGTTCTTAACTACTAGCCTGCCTACCTGTCTGCCTGATCATCCCTAACCACTCTGCCTGCCTGTGTGATCACTCCTAACAACTCTGCCTGCCTGCTACTGCCCCTAACTGCTCTCCTACCTGCCTGATTGCCGCTAATCACTCACATGCCTGCCTGATCACCCCTAACTACTTTGCCTGCCTAGCTGATTGCTCCTAACCACTTCTGCATGCCTGCCTGATCACCCCTGAATGCTCATCTGCATGCCTGATTGTCCCTAACTGCCTCTGCCTCAGCCCCCACCACTGTGGCTTTGTCCAGAAGGACATTGACAATGATGTCTGGAAGGTTATTTGGCTCTCTGGTTTAATTAGCATATTATACTTTTATTATTATAGATTGTTCATGAATAGTATTTGTATGTTGAAAATTATACATTAAATGTTACAGGGCTGAAAGGAAAAATAGGATTGTGCAGACTACTCAAAGCCTATCTAACTTTGAAATCAGAGCACTAACAAAAGCCATAATGATCTTAATAAACCCAAGCACAGCTGTATCTCCACTGTCATTTGCATCTACTCTAATAAAAGCATAATATTGAAATTGACTGTTTCTTTGGGATGCGTAGGCCATGCCCACCAGCCAATCAGAGTGACTGTATGCAAATTAGCCCAGCCAAGATGGCGGAGGCCAGAGCCCCTGGAGAAGCCACAGACCGCGGCCTAGCAGGGCAGATGGAAGACCTCTGCCCCGGGATCCAGGTGGCAGCTGAGGGCGGGAGCAGCCAGAGGGCCCTGATGCTGTGGCCTAGATTGATCGCAGGGCAGACGGAGGCTAAGCTTCCATGTGCCCCATGATCCAGGTGGCAGCCACAGGGTGGGAGAAGTGAGCCCACACTGTGGTCCAGGAGAGACAGAAGCTGTGCCATTGGCGGGTCCCCGAATGGAGGGGTGGATGGTCCAGAGGTGGAGGTGCTCCTGCTTTGCAGCTGCAGGGTCGGAGCTGCATGGGCAGCTGTCACCTGTCTGGGGCTGAGCCCTGAGCTGGGGGTTAATGCCCCCTCCCCATGGAAGCTTTAGTGAGGGAAGGAGGGCTGCTCCCTCTCTCTCTCACACACACACACCCTCTTGGGCCCACTCTCTCGCTGGCTCCATTTTCTCTGCCACAGGGGCAGGGGTCTCCTGTGAGAAGCCCCAGTCTCCCTTCAGAGCTGGGGTGAACCTGCGGAAGCCAGGAGACGGAGAGATGAGCAAGGGGCGGTCAGAGGGAGCAGCAGCCCGGGAGAGTTTGGGGGAAGTAAGCAGGTGGGGGAGAGGTGGAACAAGATGGAGGGAAGAACTTTATAAAAGAGTCAGTGGACAGCAGAGTTAAAAAAAGAGGATGTGTGAGGGAACTGTAGGGCCTATAATGAAAACTAAGCATAGTTGTGTACTGGGAACAGATTTTAAAAGTAGAAATCAGAAAATAAGATAAATGATAGTGGATAATTAGGCAGGTAGATAGGTATTAAAAGAATGTATGGCAAAGGTAGGATGAGAGAAAAAGAGGGAGGGAAGAAAAGTTATAAAGGGGGAGCTGGTAGAGCTTGAAGGAGAATGGGAAGAAGGAAGGAATGGGGGAGGGAGCAAGGCAGGTCAGAGGGAGAAAGTGAAGAAAAAAATTAAGGTGGGAAGGAAGGAAAAAGGGAGGGTGGGCATGAGTAAAAATAAAGGAAAGAAGGAATGTGGGAAGGGAAAGAGGGTAGTAGAAAAATGGGAAGAATGATGATGGAACAGAAGTAGGAAATAAAGAGGAAAGAAAAGTTTATAAAGGATGAGTCAGTAGAAAAAGTGTTACATAAAGGAGAAAAATTATGTGAGAGGAAGAAGCCAATAAGGAAGTCAAATACAATTGTGTGTGAAGGGGATAAGATTAAAAAAGAAAGTTAATAGAGGTGACCAGGCCGGCAGGGGAGGGCAGTTAGGGGGATCAGGCAGGCAGGCAGGTTAGCGATTAAGAACCAGAGGTCCTGGATTGTGAGAGTCCCCAAGAACTCCATATTGGAGAGGGTGCAGGTTGGGCTGAGGGACAGCCCCCTGCCCCCCCCCCCCGCCCGTGCACGAATTTTGTTCACCGGGCCCCTAGTATAGTAATAAAATTAGTTAATCTTTTGCAGATTTTAACCTTTTCACTCATGTTTCTCTCTAAAGTCCTTGAGAACATTCACCTATTGCAGACCAGAGACCTCAACATTTTTTTTTAAAAAAGGCTTAAAAAGTTATGAAAGAACTAGCATTGTATTAACTTCTGTGTTATAGTGACATGTGACTGACCACCAAGATATGATCTAATTTAGAGGATGAGTAGATGATTCCAGCAGGCTAACAAACATAGAATTGAGAAATTGTGTAGAGTGAATAAAGAATAACCTTTGAAATTTTTTTTGTCTGGAAGAGCAAAGAAAAATTAAGATGGTAGCTTAAATTTAGGTCTTTGGGACCAGGGGGGAATTATTTGAGAATGACAAGTTTCAAATATATTTAAAGATTAAGGCGAAGAAAGAGTGAGTGGACATGAATATCTAGAATGCAGCAGGGAGAGCATTGCTAAAGAAACAAATTCCCGAATGAGATAGTATGGGAAGTGATCAAGAGAACAGGTAAAGGGTTGACATTGAACAAAGGGAGTGACAACTTTGTTTCTAAAACTGGGAGCAAAGAAATAAGAGAGGGGACACAATTAGATAATATCGGTGTTGAAGGTGGGAAGATGAGATAAAGTATACCTGACAGCTTCAATTGTGTCTACAAGGTTGAAGGCAAAAATCATTCCTGAGATTAAATCTAATGAGGTAAATTGGCTCCTGGAGAATGGTAAAGGTTTGAAACTGTTCTGAAAGGAATGGGGGAAGAAGAAGCTTGTTAAAATAATAACGAATTACTCTTGGGAGCCTAGCTATTCTTTGTGACTCTGAATTTACAGAACTGTATGGTTTTCCTCAGTAATTCTCAGAAGTCTGAGGAGAAAGTGAGGAGCAACTGCGGGAATAGTTGAGATAAATGACTTTTCTAGGTGTACACTAGACATGGGCTACATCTTCAGACAAATCATTTCAGGTTATTGTCACATCAAACCTATAAGCCAGCTTTTTAAAATCTCCATTTTATACAGCATGCAATTGTAAGTTTTAAGTAACTTTCTAGTGATCGCAGAAGGTATTCTAACCCAGGTTCATTTGAATGTCAAAAATCTATGTTCTTTATATCACAGCTCGTCATGGAAATGGAGTGACCAGGGTTTAATCTATCCTGGGGATTGACAGAGGGAATGGAGTGAAAGCATTTGGATGTAGAGGGAGAAAAACAGATTATGTGCGTGTGTGTGCATGTGTGTGTGTGTGTGTGTTCAGGGGCTTGAGAGAACAGTGGTAGCCTGACCAGCATTCAGTAAGAGGCGTGGCAATGGAATCTGGTGTTAGGGAAAGTTGATAATTTCAGTTTCAGTATGTCGTGCTTGAGCCATACATAATGCGATATATAACTAGAACTATCCAGGTAGCAATTTGGGTTTTGGAACATGAATTTGAAAGAGATACGGTTGGGGATACGTATTTGTATCTCATTTTCCCTGAGAAATAATTGAGAGAATGAACGAAATCTCCATTGTAGGAAATATAAAGGTAGAAAGAGAAAGGCCAGAATAGAATATCCATTTGAAGTTGAATGGCATACCTTTAAGTCCACGAGAGTCTATGTATGGGAGAGGAATGTGCGAACTGCTAAGAGGGGGCTGTGAGAGGCTGTACCATGTAAGCCAGGGGAACAAGCGTAAGGGCCTAAGGACAGGAAGTGGGAACACGAAGCGAAGTACAGCCACCTTTCCTCATGGTTATTGGCTTCAGAAAGACACCGGGTCCCAATATTGCCCTTACGTCTAGTTTCTTTTCTCTTCTGCCCCTCTTAGCTCTGAGAATTCTTTATGTGGTCTTACAACTGGAAGAAAAAACATCATTTCTGTTTATTCTGCAGCCTCAAGCTAAGTTTTTATATTTATAATTTATAATTTTTATAAGTATAAGCTAAACATAAGAGACCCTCCTCCCTCTTGGTTTGATTGTGGTTTTTTGTTGTTGTTTTGCTTCCCCTCCCGCCCAATATCTATTTATGACAACTGCCCCTGGGGCGAAACCTGGCTCATTGTGTCTCAGTCAAAAAGGGAGACTCAAATGGGAAAATGAAAAACGTATCCCAGGCCGATATGGCTCAGTTGGTTGGAGCATTGTTCTGTACACCAAAAGGTGGTGAGTTTAATTCCCACTATACCCAGAGTGTGGGCTCGATCCCAGATTAGAATGCATATGAGAGCCAAGGACCTCTCTCTCTCTTTCTCTCTCTCTCTCTCTCTCTCTCTCTCTCTCTCTCTCTCTCTCTCATCAATAAAATCACATCCTTGGGTGAGAATTAAAAAAAGAAAGGAAAATGTATGCTGTTCATTACTTCACATTATTAATCTTTATCACATGTTGTTCCAGAAAAGGACTTACAGTGATGGGGAAAATGAAACATTTCTGGGGGGCTAGCAATCTGAATCTAGTCATTGTCCCTTTAATTATCTGGTTCTGCAAGACCTGTTTACCCAAAATACTTCTCCCGTTTTAGAGGCCATAAACCATCCCCTGAGGCATTATCAATGCTGGTGCCAGGCCAGGCCTTGAGATGTGGTCTCAGTGCCCACCTCCCAGCACATAGGCTCTTTGCAAAGCCTGCGAAAGGTCCGGAAGTATAATTCATATTTGGGAGGCAAAGAAACCAAAGGGATATAAAGGGAAAGCTTCCTCCATATTGGGGGGGACTCAGGATTTGGAGAGAAACAGACTTCCCTGAGTCACTGTACCAGTACATGTGACATGTCTGGAAATAAGTGGTTTTTTCCTGTGCCTCCGGTACTGCTGTGTATTTTTTCGGTCGCCTGGTAAGTTCTGTAACAACAGCAGCTTTCATATATTTAGATGCATTGAAGTAAAATTAAATGCATAATGGGGGACGAGAGGGAGAAGGAACCAAAAGGAGAAACATGAGCTAAATTAAGAGGGCCATAAAGGCGTCCAAGTTTGCTTGAGGTGGGCCACACGTCCAACTCTTCAGTTTATAAGCAGACGAGCGAGAGGACAGCATTAGTGAATACATGTTGCTCAGGACCTGTTGCTTAGAAGGAGCACAGCTTTTCCCAACTCTGAGTCCAGAGAGAAATTTCTCCTTTGAGTCCTCATAAAAAGGGCACTGTGACATAGTGAACAGTGTCCTCAAGAAGCTGTGGTGGTAACTACAATGAGTTTTATAGTCCTCCGGTGCAGGCTCAGGGCACGATGCGAGGTGAAAGCATGATTTACTACAAGTATCGTTGTGGCGGATGACATTCTGCTGTCTGTGTGTGCACATCTATGGTTTTGGCTGTCTTGAAGCGTCCCTCTATGTGACTGAATTACACTTCAGGAAACCTTCCTCAGATATCATTCTACTAACTGAAGTGTTGATGGGTACTGAGCGGCAGTATTTTGTAGTTGGACTCTGTGACAAGCGCGCAGAGTGCAACTACTTTGTGCTAGTGATGGAGAGCAGAGCCTTGCCCTTTATTGTTATGTGGCCTGGGAGAAACCAGCATCGTAATTTCCAGGTGTGATCCACAAAATAAACTGGTTGCAAATAATATATACGGATATAATAAATAAGTCAAAACATGTCTAAAATTAAGTTGTAAATCAAACAAGTATTGCTTTGAATATAACAAAAATAACAAGGTTGTTTTAATTGGGGTTAATTACCACTTTTTTTTGGCAGTAATTAAGTTGTAGACTTACTTGGAGGTTTTTTCCCCCCCCCCATAAAAGTAAAATTTATTTTTAAATAATTTGTTTTTGCTATATTTTAAATGCAATTCTTAAAAATGTTGAGGCATTTTACTTCCTTAGCTGGCGAAGAGCCAACAGTGCAGAATCGGCTATGATAAAGATCGGCCCTGTCCTGCACTGTGCACAGGCTTCCTTAAATTAATGTTTAGCTTGTGAGCTTTACCAAAGCAAAGAACACTCTCTCCTTTTATCCTGGTCCTCAGCACAGTGCCTGGCACATAGTAGGTAACAACTGAAGTAGCTGCTGTTATTACATTGAACATTGTTCCCTGATAGGACAAAAAGTATCAAAATCATCATGAGATGTTACAGTTTTTGTGTAAATATTATGCATTGAAAAGTACAAGACATAAATTTGTATTAAAATAATATTTATTTTTATGAGTGACTTTTAACTTCTTTAATTTAAAAAGAGACTTTGTAATCAATGGTATACGATAGTGTATGGAGATAGGACATAACCAATATGATATTTTTACAAGGCACTTTAGCTTGCTCCTTTGAAATCAGATGCCTTTAGATATACGCTCTAAACAAAACAGGTAGCTCAATTAGAATTCAACGTAGTTATGGAAAAAATACAGAAAATTTTATGGCAACATATTGGAAAGCTTAATATGATAACAAACAAAGCAGATCCCAAAGTTGCGGAGGTGATGGTTTTGCATTTGCCGGCATTATGACAATTAAAATATGGTAAAGGCTGGCTGTCTCCTAGGCTCTTAGATTATCTGCCCACACTGCCATATGCTTTTGTGAAGTTGATTAAGCGACTGTGCTGGCGTAAGCCAAAGGCCAAAACAAGAACCTGGAATTTCAGCCTTGTGAGTGCAGGGTGCCATTGCTTACTTTTTGATACGAGTCCCCCTGAAACGGCTGAGTAATAGAGACTTTATCTCCGGAAGATATTCCTGCCAGCAGCCCCAACTGCTGCATGCTAAGTGGGAGACTTGGCAGGTGCGGAGATTTTTAGTCACCTTCAAAAAGCAATATGAATCAGATACCCAAGCCAAACAGCTTCTACAGTAATAAAATCAACACCCAAACCACCTGTCAGTGTAGCAAACATGTCAGTCACCTTTCCATTTGATTGGCAGTGTTTCTCGAAATGGATGATTCTTAAATGTTATTCCTAATCCTTAAAAAAATAGTTTTATTTACCTGGAAAAGGAGTTGATTCCAGGCAAAATTACGAGATTAAAATGTCTCCGCCTCTTGCCACGAATCTATCATTGCCACTATTACCGCTCTATACCTTGCCCACTCATCTTATCACCTATTATTAACTTGCTAACTTCTGGCTTCTGCTGTACCAAACAGTGACCAAAATGAATTAATGTTTCCTTCTGATTTATCTTCTCTTAGCCAACATACACTTTTTAAGACGGTGCTTAAAGATGATTGTATGTAGTAATTCAAGTAGGTAAACCAATTCTTGATGATTAACTGCCCAGCAAAATAGTGTTCCTAGGTTAAAAATGAATTACCTATATAAAATATAGTTTTCACTCTTTAAAGGTCTTAAAGAGTAAGCATAATTTTAAAGAAATGCCTGCTTCTCTCTGGGCTGTTTGGAAAAGTATTAGTTTATCCAAGTGTCCCTGAAGTGACACGTTTTAACCAGCAGTATAATGTCTGCTCATCTACACCGCTAACCCTGTTTGGGAAACAGCTGACAAATGACTGCTAGACTTTGGCAATGGTAGCAAAAGGTCCGAGTCTCTCAGGTTTGGCAGACTCTGAAATTTCAACTGGACCTAATTCCTCACTCAACAGAACTGAATTCTTATTCATTCAGTGAGATGCTAGACTGAATTCAACAATCATAACAAAAATTCGTCTGATAGTCTGCATGTTTCAATTAGGGGATACTTGAATAAGAGAGAAACAAAATAGATGTTGACTTGTATCATTTTATATTTTATTTTCTGACTTTCATGTAAGTTGATACAATTTACTTCTACCTTTTTAAAGGAGAGGAATGAGATACAGAGAATCCTGTAACATTTATCCTGTCTATCTCTCAGGATGGAGTACCCAATTATGTCTTTTGCATAATGCAAAATCTTCACCATCACAGGGAGCACATTTTAAATTTATGGCTCAGAGGGATTTCAATCATCTTTGGCATTCAGTGCTCAAGGCGTTTCAGACATTTATTCAGAGCAGTATAACAGAAAGTACACAACAGATTGCAATTTAAATGCTGTACTTTTTGCAACATATATCTGCAGTCAAAGCTTGGAGAATATGTAAAAATAAGAATATATTATGAGTACTGCACATTTTGACTACACACTCTGGTAAGGGAATTCTCACATCCTTCCATGTGACAGACATTTTCTCAGCACAGCTTTACACTGAGCACACAGAAGAACATACCCTAATGCTCTATTCTTACAGCCACGTGTGATGTCCTGTGTCCACTTTAAGGTATGTGCACCTCCACACGGAGCCATTTCTCTCTGCAGTAGAGGGCAAATAGAACATTTTAGTATTCAATTTATTTTTTAGCACATAACAAACAATAATGCAGGGGATAGATTGGCGGGTCAGGTGCCGGGAAGGTATGTTAAGAACTCATTGCAATTATCCACAAGGTCTAAAGGAGGCTTCAACCGAGGAGAGGGAGAGAGCGACTTGGCAATGTAGAATTAGAGAGTAGGTGTTTTCTAGGAAGATAAGTAAAGGATTGGCAATCCAGGCTAAGAAATAAGATGTATTAGCAAATAAATGGGATTAAAGAAAGACATGCAGCATTAGATAAGAACTTTTGCAAAACCTTTATTTAAGGAATTAACAACCACAACCAAAAAAAAAAAAAGAGTAGGCATTTGGAGAAAGTTATATCAAGGACAATTAATCCAGAAAAGTTAATCAAAGAGTTTCAGGATGTCAAGAGTGAATACAGCTTTGGCTAGCACAAATTCGGACAGTAAATTAGACTTGCTACTCAAGGTCATGGGGAAATAGAAGTCCTATGGGCTCTGAGAAAAAAGACAGCCTATTTGAAACTCACAAAAGCAAGAGAATAAAAGAGCTTTAAAGAAAAAAATTGATAGTTGACAGTAGAAACAAGTGCTTCAGACATAACAAAGCATTTGAAAACAGTTCAATTGAATTTGGAAATTAGTATCTTTTGTGATGTTCTGTGTGTTTTCATTGGAATGGTGTAGATGGAAGTCAGTTCATAATTGACTCAGGTGATGAGGAATTGGGAAAACTGGAAAAGCAAGTGTGGGTGATTTCTTTCAAACAATTTGGTGACTAAAAGAAGGAGGGAAACAGGATAGAATTAACTTAAAGGATAGAATTCAGGAAAAGTGCATTTGTTTATTCTTAAAGACAAATATGAAAATGGGGGAAATGAGCATGTTTTTATGGTGAAGCGTAAGAAAAAGGTGGAGTTAGACTATCTGGAAAAGACTAAGAAAACTGGTGGGCAGTTCAAGAGGGGGAAAGTGTACAGGTGAACGTGTGAGCCTTCGGAGGCGGGAAGACGCGTGCTCTCAGGTACAGACAAGAACTAAGGGAGGAGGTGGGTAGGCTCTTTTCCCACTAATGACTTCCATTTCATTTAGAAAGTCATAAGAGAGTTGCTGATAGTGAGATTAGTAGAAATCCTGTAGGGCAATTGGATAGAGGGAATTTGAGAATTGGAATACCAGTTACTTGGAATAAGTAAGCACCTGTATAGGATAAAGTCCAGTCACTAAAGAATCTCTGAGAATGTTGGCTATTTTTAATATTGCTTTCACTAGTACTTAGGATCACACTATGAGTCCCGCAGAAATTGATTGAGCTCAGCCTGTATGCCTGGACCTATATTGAGGTCTAGTAGGTTTCACAGGACAAATAAAAGAAATGGCTCTCCCATAAGTTGTGCTTCTATTCTGTCAGGAAGCATTAAGAGAAGAAAAAGTTTATTTCAGCCCATTATTGAACAGTATTTCATTGTTATATTATTCCATTTGCTGTTCATATGTGACTGCTTCTTGGTTTCCTGGGCAACTTTTCTGTATTTTATAAAAATTAAAGGATTCATAACGATAGGGTTTTTATTTTTTTCTTCATGTGCTTTAAAGTAGCGTTACACTGCTCGTTCGCCAGTGCTGTCTGCTGTGAGCAGCTCTGTGCAAATTTAGCCTCATTGGTAATGAGTATATTAAGGTGAATGTTCTTGTGCAAGATCAGTAACTAGGTTACTAATCACAAAGCTCATTCTACTAATTCATGACAATGATATTCATGTATTTTTAGTTGATCAAGTAATCTTCAAACTGTTTCTCAGTCTTCTACCACCAAAACATTTTGTGTATCTGTAATGTTTTCAACCTTCACTATCTTTTTACTCAGCTAATTTATAATGCCTGCCTCCCTCAAATTTTATGAAATTAAATGGGAATCATTTAGTCTTTGCCATTATGCTGATTTATTTATTTATTCAATTTTTTTATTTATGGGCACATGAATACTGAATAAATAATGGAATATAGTTAGCAAGTTAAAAATAAAAAAGTGCTTAAATAGAATGACAGTAATTAGCTGACAGAAAATTAAACACATGTTTTCTTCTATTTATTCACTCCACAGTTAGTAAAACTCATGGTGGAAATGATGGGTTCCCCTTACTTTCCTGTGCAGCATCCATTCCCCTCCTTTGCCCAGGAAGCAGCTCTTCAGTTCCAGGGGGTTGATTTCCAGCAGGAAGAATTCTAGGTAACTTTCGCCATTCAACATAACTCACACCTCCCACTTCAGTGACTGGCCAAGACCTTGAACTAAGTCATCCAAGCAGAATGAAATTCTGGGAATTTATTGTCGGGTTTGAGGACTATTTTTTCTCCTGATGGTATGGTGCTGGGTTGTGACACTTGAACCCTTTGCAACCTGGCAAAGGGTGGAGTGCAGGAAAGTGATAGGCAGGACAGCCAAATTCAATCCTCCTTCAAAATAAGTCAAACACTGGCAAGTGTGACTCAGTGGTAGGGCATCGGCCCTGGGGCTGGGCCTCAGGTTCAATTCTAGTCAAAATTATGAGTGCCTCCATTGCAGGCTGGAGCCCCGGCACCAGGAGGGAGGTAATCAATGGATGTTCTCTCTCACATGGGTGTTTCTCTCTCTCTCACCCCCTCTCTCTCTCTTTCCCTTCCACTCTCTCTAAAAATAAAAAAAAAAAATAAAAATTCTCAGGTGAGGACTAACAACAATAACAGAGTCATGCCTGTCCAATGTCTGCTCAGTTCAAGCCTGTGAGACCATAAAACCCCTTTATAGCTTGCACAACATTTTCCTAATTATTACATAAAACTCGATTATATAAACTAGGGTGATAGAAACTCTTTGGGGCCAGACACACGGATGAGTAATCCCAGCTCAATGAGATACTGACACATAAACGTCTCTGAAGCTCAGTTTTTTAAATTCTGTATTAAATTGATAAGAACAGATTCTATGCCAGATCTTAGCCAAAATGTTGAAAAAATTTTTTAAATCATGTTAATGAGGATAATCATACTTCATTGCAGGGTTATAATAAGAATTAAAATTGTATGTGTAGAATAACTACCACACAGTAAATCTGTTGTCACAAGATACTATTAGGAGTACAACATCAAACAAGAGAGTTTTAGGCACAATTGCCTCATTAAAATACTCTTTAGGGTGCTTTTGAGAATTCTCTACTCACTCAACTAAGAAGCAAATCTGTGCAGATAAGCAGGAGACATACTGGCTACATACCCGTCCGCAGTAGACATAGTTTTATTTATATCCTGGGAATATCTATGCTTACGTGAAACCCTTCTTCCTGATTCCTATCACAGTGCATTTTACTACTTTCTCTGGGCATCTGTATCGATATCCTTATTGTAATACAGATTTCTGCAAAACAAATGCAGGCTTCTCCAACCTAAACTTATGTCTGCCTTACTGAAAAACTCATCTCTCCCTAGTTACTAACTGCTGCGTCTGGTCCACTAACCTCTTAGCTAGAGCCGTGGTTCTTCCACAAAGTGGACTGCCAGCCTGTGAGCAGCCTGCTGCCTCCCCTCTGTGAGTCCTGGAACTGTCAGGAGACTCCTGCAGAGTCTGTACAACTTCTCTTTCATCAGACTCTTGGCACCGGCTGTGGTAGAACCTGAAGACCTGTCCCTTCCTCGGAGGCTAATCTCACAACGAGGTTGGATTTGTAGGGCCTAGCAGTGCAATACATTGCATCTCCTCTCCCTTAGGCATGCTATTGAAAGAATTTGATGGACTTAATGATTGAGCTCTTTCAGATTCAGGAAAAGTTAAATTTATTGATAATTATTACTGTTTTTCTGAAAGCTGTTGTCTTACATGGATTAAGATAAGTCTCAATAATTTAAAAATTATAGGTATCACTTTAAGCCAAATTTATGTGCCAGTGATTTGGATAAGAATTTTGTACACATTTTCTCATTAAACAAAGCATACCTTGAATAACTGTGTTCTCATTTCTCCTAGAATTGTAATGCTTGAGAAGGCAAGACTCCCTCAATATGGAATCTGACCAAAGTAACAAGTAGATAATATTGAGAAGGCTAAAAAGGGCTAATTCAAATGTAACCCTGATATTTTGGGGGCTAGCAATTGGAATTCATGACAGCAAGCTCAGTGTGCATTCTTAATGACCTATAAATTAGGTCATTGCCTCCTTCCCAGAAACTGAACTTGCAGAACCTGTTACAGAGGCCATAAGCGCTGCCCCGGGGGAAGGGTGGATTGTTATGCTGGCACCAGGACCATCAGATGTGGCCTGACACCTGGGGGTCTTCCTGCAGGGCCTGGAAGGGGGCAAGGGGCATATCTGCAAGACAATGACCCCAGAAGGTTATAAAAAGGGAAGCTCCTGCGTTTTACTTCACTCTTGATTTGGAAATTAGTTCCCAGAGTCCACTGGTGTAATTAAAACAGAGTTTTCTCCATTTCTTCAAAGTGTTGCTTGGTTTTTCTGGGTCTTTCTGCAATAATATTAATAAGAAAGAAGCATAATAATTTCTTGTATTTCTCCTCATTTTATCAGAATAGGAATGGAAAGCAGTGACCTAAATATAAGAAATATATAATTTTTGCATTGTGAAAAACTTGGCAAGACAAAAATAAAAAAATAAAGTAAAAAATCCCAGTTTTACATATAATTGTCTATAAATTTCTCATACTGATTCTCTTTCATTTTAACTTAGGGACTTAGGCAAAATTACCTTATGATCCATTTAAATTTAAGCAAAATTTTTTCCTCTTGATTTGTAGGTCAGAGTAGTCTTCTTTTGTTCTGTAAGGAGCAAATTCTAGTTACAAGTATAAAATTTATATCTGGATTGTCCCTGAATGACTAAAGGATTCTGTTTCTGTAGCAAGTTACTTAGAATGATTCTGATGATGCAATTAGATTTATGAGTTAGGGCTTCTCTTTCCAGTTACTCTAGGAATTCAATTGAATCAGTCTTCTGTGTGAATCATGCTTCTTCAGCCTTGAATCTGGGTGATACTTAGGAGGTTAAGGAAATAAAATCCAATGAGAATTGTCTGTGTACTAATGTAAACTTCATAATGTTTTGATCCAAGAAAACCAAGAAAATTCCATTTCCTCACCTATGTACTCACAGGATATTCAGGAGATTAATGTGTCTCTTTGAGGCACTAAGTTACAGTTTGAGCAATAAAGAAGTCATTTACTAAATGGTGCCTTTGGGACTTGAAAGAGTTAATGTACCTCTCACAAGGTGAGCAATGTACTCTCAAATAAATATATGTAAGGATCAGCAGGAAAGCTTATAAAATTGTGAGAATGTTGGTGAAAGCAGCTGCTAACTCTTACCTTTATTATTTATCACTATAATCTTTTTCTTAAATATATCTTTATTGACTTAAGAGAAAGAGGAAAGCAGAGGGAGGGAGAGATGAGAAAGAAGCATCCATCAACTGGGGATGGAGCCTGCAACCTGGGCATGTGCGCTGACCAGGAATTGAATTTTTGACCTCTCTGTGCATGGGAAGATGCTCAACCACCTGAGCCACACTGGCCAGGACTATTACTGTAATCTTTAATTAACATATTTGCTGGTTATCAGTAGGTGCCTTATCAGCAATTCAAACAAATGAGAATTTTCTTACTTTTAAAAGTGACAACTTGAGGTACTATAAATATTGACCAAAATAAAGATATTATAAATGTGTAAATGTTATCTAAATGACTTGGATTTCAAGAATGAGACAAACTATTGAAAACTAGACCTTCACTCCAAATATTTTTTTTTCTCAAATTAAAATTGAAATGATATTGAACCTTTGAAGATTTTCTTCTAAAAAATCATATTATTTAAAGATAATTGTGAGAAAACACATATTATGTAACGTTAGGTGATAAGATAAAAATATAAAGCTGAACATAAAATATAATCACACTTTTATTAAGTATGTAAGATATGAAAGTCTAAAGAAAATACAACAAAGATTAAAATCTTTTCCTCTCGTTGTTGGGATTGCAAGCTGTGGCTTATTTTCTTATCTATTTTTTTTCTGTTTTCTTTAAACTTTCTGCAATGAACACACCTGTGAGACTTTTCTTGAAACAGTTAAATATTTTTGAGAAAATGAAGTACCAGGTTAGTGGTGACTTTTACATGGTAAATAATGTTGCCATTTTCCTTTGTATCTGAAGGAATTTGAGATTCCCTCTATGCTTAAGCCTTTGCCAAAGACAAAGCTGTGTTCTTCTCAGACACTCTTACAAAGAACTCTTCACAGCCGGGCCCAAGTTTCCAGGAATGGAACTTAGGCACGAAGAGGAGAAAAATCTCTGAACCTTGATTGATGGTGGACCTCAAGCTTCCTTCCCTGCCTTCTCCATTGTCTCACTCTCACTGGGCGATAAAATGTACATTCACAGTTTTGATCCCCATTTACATGCTAAAAACTTTAATACCTATTTTTACAGAACACTCTCCAGTTTTCCCTATTAAAATATACTGACACTTGTACAAATGGATGTACTTAGTACTCACTACCAAACGAGTACAACTTCAACGGAACTCAGAAGCTTCTTTAAAGGTCCTCCTTTTTTTTATTTTCTCACTCAGAGGATGACGTTACCAGCCTCTCAGTTTTCCAAAGTAGAAACAGCGAAGCCACCTTTGACTCCCCATATCTCCAGGCAATCACTCATTTTATAAATATTATCTCCCATGTATGTCTCAAATCTTTTTATTTCTCTTAAACTCATTCTTACAACTCCTGCCAGGATCCTCGATTTATGTTACATTAATTAATACAACAACCTCTGAAACTCTCCCTTCACCTGGCTTCCTCTTTTCATATCTGTCACCCACATCATGGAAGAGGCACATGAAGTCATATTTCAGGCCCATATTTATCTATGATTTCAAGTGTGAGCCCTTTCCACTAAAATGTTTGTTACTTTTGATGAGGAATCTGGGAAAATCTTTAAACATTTATTTAGAGGAAAAAAAGGCACACTTCCAGTTAAAGGTGGTAAGTTGAATTTATTGTGTTAGTTTTATCCTTTTCCAAACACTACAAAAATGAAATAGCAGAAGGCATAATTTTTATTTTGTTGGCATAAACTCAAAAGGCCAAACAGAATTTCCAATAAACATCTAGAATTGGCAATGATATCTGATAAACAGAACTAAGAAAGCTGAATGCTGTGTCAGCAAGATTCTGAGAAGCTCTTATAAAATGCACACAGAATCCATCCCAAGGGGTGAGAATGAACAGCGCCAAGCACTTCTGGAGTAAGCATCAGAATGGGGCTATAATCTTGTGAATTTGGGAGATGTCTATTTAAGAAACAGTTGAATGATTTTTTTCATTGATCCTCTCCCCTCTTTGCAGCAATTGGTCCTCAAGAAACATGAGGTGTTTATATTAACTTGTCCCCAAAACAGAAGGGTACACACTTTGGTATGGTTTCAAAACAAAATAATGAGAACTTAAAAATAATGGAGACCTATCTATCACTTGCTGTAATACTTTAAGCAATAATAAAAAAAATAAAAATATAATACATTTGGAAGTGAAAAAAATAAAATGTTTCCCCTCACAGTATCTCATGTTTCAAAACAAATTAGAAATAACCAACCATATTATTATATGACAAATTCTGTTCTATAGCTATGAATTAAATATAACTAATCTCTATGGTGGGGGCCACAGGAAGAGGATTTTTGAGTTCAGCCACAAAGGGTACCTATCCTTGTAGAATTTTAAAGAAAGATCACTATGGTCAAATTTTAACTATGTCTGTTTAACAATGTTCACACTTGTAATAAAGATGTTGTCAGAAGGAACAAATAAACCACCCTCCAAAAACAATTGTGCGTACTTAATATGACCATGGTAGATTTTTTTTTATGACATTTATATGCTTCCCTCCGAAGCAGACTGTTAGCTCTGGAATGGCAAAGCCATGATCATTTTTTCTTGTGCCCTCTGCACCTAGAAAAATGCTTGACTATATCGTGGATACGGAATACATGGTGAGTGACTGATTGGACCCTAATTTCAATACCAAAATTTTTTCATTCTTCCTTGTAACAAAGTCTCTCTTGTCCATTGAACAGCTGAATTATTGTATTATGAGTGGTCTGCTAGGGTCCTGCCAAATATCCCAGGTCCCTGGATCTCAGGTTCTCCTTTTGCTCTCCTCTGTCCTCTGGGAAACTGGAATTGAGATTTACAATTCTCAGCCCTCAAAGTTGCTAGGAAACTTTTACTGCAGCACTTTATTGTACTACCACATCCCTCTATTTACACAAGAATCTACTGTTGCATTCCTTTATTTATTTCTTGTGTTCCTGAGAATGTCACTGAGGCACTGGCATTAGCGAATGCCTGCTATGTGCTAGTCACTCTTAGTTACTCTATTTGTTTGCTAGGGCTGCCATAACGAAATGCCACACACTGCGTGGCTTAAACAGCAGAGATATATTCTCACAGTTCTGAAGGCTAGAAGTTCAAGACCAAGTTGAAGGTGTTGCAGGGTTGGTTCCTTCTGAGTGCTGGGAGGGGAGGGTCTCTTCCAGCTTCTGGTGGTTTGCTGGCTGTCCTTTGTGTTCCTTACGTTGTACAGATATCACCCTAATCTATACCTTGATCTTTACATGCCATTCTTCCTTTGTCTTCACATTGTCTTTTTTTGTGCATGTCTCTGTGTACAAACTTGTAAGATCAGTCCCTTTAGATTATAGCCCAACCTAATGACCTCATTTACACTGGATTACCTGTGTAAAGATCCTGTCTCCAAATAAAGTCACATTTTGAGGTTCTGGGGTTAGGTCTTCAACTTTTGAATGTTTAGGGGTCACAGTTCAACCCACAACAATGCCCACTGTCTAAAGGGCATTGCACTGAGAGTCTCTGGGCTGAGGGCATAGCAAGCACATTTAGGAGTGAGATTATCATTCTGAAAGAAATTGACAATAAAGGAAGTGCTGCAAACTGTGTCTGTGACCTTTTACACATTTCTCATCTCCAAACTCCAGGAATTGCGTGGTTACCAATAGGCTTAGGCCTTCTCAGCATGAGCTTAGAAGTGCTTTCTTTAGAAAATGAGAGTAGCTCGAGAGAAAATATACTAACGTCAGGGTTCTCTTAAGTAAATGGTCTAAAGAATTACCCTACTCTGACCCTCACAGTTCACTGGCACCCAGTATCCCATAGACGGAGCTTCTAGTCAGCATTTAGGTATCCAACTCTTAAATCTGAATGCCCAAAGTTATCGGGCTTTGGAAAATCCTTTACTATCAAAGACAGAAGCTAAAACAAATAAATAGAGACACTGAACTAAAAATAAAAACTTGGATGACAGAATGAATACAGAGAAAATAACATTGCAAAAATTGTCAGTGCCGAGGTTGAGAGGAGCCACGGAAGTGCAGCAGGAGGTAAACTGTGGGATGACGGAAATGTTCTCTGTGATGACTGTGGTGGCAGATCCGTGATTTTATGCATTTGTCAAAACTTGCACATTGTACACCACAAAGAACAAAGTTTATTGTATGTAAGTTTAAAAAAATCAGCAGAATGTAAGTGAAATCCAAAGAATCCTATCTAATAAAAGGGTAATATGCAAATTAAGTGTCATTCCTTACAAAGATGGTGGCACCCATAGCCACAAAATGGTGGCACCCAGTCCTCTCAAGCCTTGCCGGAATCCCCCAGTCCAGGGGGCTGCTGCTGAGAGTGGGCAGCATGAGCAGCCTGGCAGAATGCTTGTTTCCTCGTCGTGGCAATGAGGCAAGCATTTCACCCTGGCTGTGGAGGACCTCTGGGTAGTGGGCAGGGAGTGGGTGGGGGGGAGGGGGAGACTTTTATCCTTACCCCAGTGACAGGGCAAGTATTATACCCCAGCTGGGGATGGGCCTCTGGACCATGGAGAGCCTCTGGGCCACAGAGAGCCTCTGAGCAGCGGGTGTGGAGCAGCCAGGCCCTGCAGAGAGCTACTGGTGCACAGATTCGTGTGCAGGGCTATTAGTATGAACTGTAACAAACGAATCTAACTGTATTACATATTTATAGTAGCATCCTACTGAATGAATTGAATTGTGTGCCCTAAAAAGGTATTTTGAAGTACTATGAATGTGTCCTTATTTGGAAATGGGATCTTTAGAGGGATAATCAAATGAAAATAAGGGCACTAGGGTAGGGCCTGACACAATACATGTAGTTCTCATGAAAAGGGGAAATTTTGACACATGGACACATAAACACAGAGGGATGGCCATTTGAAGATACCCAGAGAGAAGATAGTCATATGACCAGACTAATGCATCTACCAGCCAAGGAACACCAAGGATTGCTGGCAAACACCGTAAGTTTGAGAAGGCAAGAGTGGGTTATCCCGTAGAGCAGTGGTTCTCAACCTTCTGGCCCTTTAAATACAGTTCCTCATGTTGTGACCCAATCATAAAATTATTTTTGTTGATACTTCATAACTGTAATGTTGCTACTGTAATGAATTGTAATGTAAATATCTGATATGTAGGATGATCTCAGGCGACCCTTGTGAAAGGGTCCTTTGACTGACAAAGGGGTCGAGACCCACAGGTTGAGAACCGCTGCCCTAGAGCCATCAGAGAAAGCAAAGCCCCACAGGCATGTTGATTTCGAATCTGGAGCCTCTTGAACTGTGGGACAATAAATTTCTGTTTTAAGTCGTTAAATTTTTGCACATTGTTATAGTATCCCTAGGATAATAATACAGTAAATTACTTTGGAAATTAGCATTTTGACTGGATTGTATAAAGCTGTTAACAAGAAAACAAGCAAACAAAAGAAAAGTGCACTAAGACTGCACAATTTATTTACAGGGTAGTATGGGTTAGAATTTAGGAACTACTTTTCATGTATAGTAGAGTAGAACAAATAAATATATTGTGGACAATGTATAGTAAAATTTCTTTGTTTTGAACAAAGATGTTGATATATGGAAAGAAGAAAGGCCAGATGAATTATGTGGTGTTAAATTAGAATTAGAGTTCTGAGCTATCAATATAAATTAATGTTTTTAAACTCTCTCTCTTTCTTTATCTCTCTCTGAATGTATCTAGATATGAAAATATAGACATTTTTGTGTGTGCATCCATGTGTGTGTGCATGGGTTAGTATATAAACATATGTCCCTTGAACAATGTAGTGGTTAGGGGTGCCAATCCTCTTAATCATGCCCTCTATCAAAAATCTATGTATAATTTTTGACTCCCCAGAATATTAACTACAGTTATCCATCAATATCTGTGGGAAAATTGTTTCTAGGAATCCCATGAATAGTAAATTCCACAGGTGCTTAAGACCCCAATATAAAAGGCATAGAACAATGCAAATAGCCCTCTGCATCTGTAATTTTCAATCCATGGTTGGTTGAATCCATGGAAAACTGAGGGAGGTTTGTATATGGACTGAAAAAAAATCCACATGTAAATGGACCTGCCCAGTTCAAACCTCTGTTGTTCAAAGTTCAACTGCATATATATTTTCAAGGTATGTCCATTGAGATGTCCAAAACCAATGGTAGACTCAGGTCAATATTTAGTTTCTAAAGACCATTATTAAATCGACATAACCAGGGATCATTAGAAAAGAGATTGAGTGCAGGATTGGAGCCGTGTAAGCACAAGGCAAACTGAGAGAATCTTCTTGTGCTTTCTGTCCATGTTGTACACTTTTTGAAGACAGGAAGTACTTAAAAAGAGGTATATGTCTGCTGAAAGGTCACTGAAAGCAATCTGAAATAACTGCCAAGAAACAAACCTAGAGCAATTAGAGTAAGAAAATATATGCTGATAGTACTGGATTAAACTCAAAGAATAAGGTATTACCCACGAGTTTATACATATATAATTAGACAAATAAGAAATAGAAGAGAAGACACAACTCTTCCTTACAAAATGATCCCAACTAATAGATGTAGATAGCATGGGAAACACAGAGGTCACAATTAGACATCAGAATAATAGTTGCCACCAATGTCCACCAACAGCAGTGGAAGATAAAATGAGGATACAAATGTTCTACACAAAACAGGGTATTATAGTCTCAAGATATCTCCCCTAAAATATTTATTACTTGCAAAGTCATAAAACAAAATAAAAGCAAAACCAAGACAAAACAGTACTTTACAGTGGATAAAAGAGGCAGATCCCTTCTTAGCCAAGTGATAGATAAATATCATCAGGTATTCCTGATATGATACCCTGAGAAGGGCACATTACCTTGAAGGTTTTCTCCAAAATCCACAACCTCAGTCTAATCATGGTAAAACATCATACAAACACATACTGAATGATATGCTACAAAACAATTGATCAACATTCTTTCAAAGGAAGAAGGAGGAGGAGGAAGTGGTGGAGGGTGGGATACTGGATGAGATAAAGGGCGTTAGAGAAAATAATCTGGCTAACTGAATAAAGTCTGCAGTTTAGTTTATAGTATTTTATCAAGGTTAATTTCTTAGTTTGAACATTGTGCATTGGTTATGCAAGATGTTAGCATTAGGGGAAAGTAAGTGTAGGACTATAAGAAAACTTTAAACTATATTTGCAACTTTTCTGTAAATCTAAAAAATAAAACCTTAAAAAAACCTGTGGTACATTACACAATGGAATAATATACAGCTGTAAAAAAAGAGGGGAATCTTATCTTTTGAGACAGTATGAATGGACTTGGAGATTATTACGCTAAGTGAAATAAGCTAGTCAGAGAAAGACGAATACCATACAATATTATTTATATGTAGAATTTGATGAACAAAATAAACTGATGAAAAAAATAGGAACAGAGTCATGGATAAATGGAACAGACTATTAGCTATAAGAGGAAGGGGCTAGGGAGGACTAGGTGAAGGAAGGTAAAGTGATTAACCAAAGAATATACATTCTGAACCCATGGATATAGACAACAGTGTGGTGCTGGCCAGAGCAAAGGGGCCAGGGGCTGGGTGGAGGCAGGCAAAGGAGGGGAGGAATGGAGACAACTGTAATAGGTGAACAATAAAAAATGAGGAAAAAGAAAAGAAAAATAAATGCCAATGTTACACTTAAAGGGATGAGAAAATATATTGGTCCATGAAATAAGAGCATTAAACCATAAAAATTGCATTTATGAAACAAAAAAAAACTTGCAAGGGATTTGGACATATGAAAGAAAATACCAAATAATAAATTAAATAAGTCAAAATCAGTAGTCTTTATGGTGTGATAAAAACACACACAAGTATAGAGTTTTTGGATCTTAAAACAATGTTCATAAATAATCCTCATAAATACTAAAAGTTCTATAAAAAATAACTAGTTGATTCCCAAATTAAAAAAAAAAATCAAAACCACATGAATTGCTTTTGGTTAATATTAACCCTACCAGACTGCAAAGTATTGAAAATTAGGTACAGCAGATTCAGAAATTACTGAAAAATTGGTATACCGGTCTGGTAGGGTTAAGAGGACATTTTCCATGTGTTATGTGCTGTTCTAAGTATTTCATATTTATTAACCTAAAAATTAGGAATTTTAATGAATGTCACACTATGTTTGAAGAAATTAAATCATGAACCCAGTCACTCAGTGAAATGGCATGACAAAGCAGAGTCTGATCCCAGTCAGTCTCCAGAGCATACATTCTTAGGAACAATGCCCTGAAATCTCTCACATGATAAACTCTATTAGCAGAAAACTGCAGTCACATGAACAGTTACCTGGATGTAGTATAATAACACCTGGGTCTACGTTTGGACTCTAAAATTTACCAACTATGAAGCTTTTGACAAGTGAATTGATTTCTATGAGCATTAGCTTTCATATCTGTATGGAGAATAAATTCTTCCAATTGTTGATGTTAGAAGGAAATAAGGTGATTCAAAGTTAAGCATAAGGAACAAACTGATATAAAGTCTATATTGGGAATGACGCACAATAGGCACTCAACATAAGCTAACTCCTTTGAATTAGATTACTGAAATGGATATGATGTTCAATGTTATGTTAGTGCACCTGTAATTCTAAATTCTACCTATTGCTCCTTCTGGGTGTCTAAAGAATAGCCATGTTACTTTCAGGTAAGTCAAACCATACATATCTTTTGATGATTGAAAGTAGATGATCTAAAATTCCTTATACATATAATATTTTTTCTCGGTATTAATCTAGAATAATTATTAGTTAAGGCACCATGATATTGTTCATATTTCTTTCAAAATGCTCCTTTTCAAAACATAGTTTGTATACAAGAAATTCATACATCTGACTTAATTGCACTTGTTAAATTTATTCTCTGGTTGTTCGGAATGAACAATACATTCAGTCAATACTTTTACACTCCAGAGATGAAATCTGACAACTTTAAAACGAATTTGCTTTGAAATAATCAGAATCTACAAAAGTTTATTGTAGAAAAGAAGCAGGTAAGCATTTGGGCTGTTAAGACATTTTCATTGACTTTGAACATTTCCCAAGTGCCCAGAGAAAGAATTGTGTCTTGGGATGTTAATCACTATTATGAGAAAAAGGTGTTTACTTATGATAAAATATTTGGAAAATACTGACTTAAAGTAAGATAGGTTTCTTTTCTGGAAGACATTTTAAAGCCTCTAATGTGATAGCTAACGCTTGAATCTCTAATGGGAAATAAAATGTACAGTTTCCCAAAATTAATTTGACCCCATGACAACACATTTGTTTCATTATGTTTTTCTTTGTTCATTACTTGCTTCCAAAGCTTCCTTGAGAAACATTTTTATTTTCTCATAAAACAGAAATGCAAGACCTACTAGAAATATGAGAGTTGATGCTGGTAGCTCAACATTTTCATTTTTATATTTTATTTTTAATCCTTTCTTACTTATTTCCTATTCTATAAAGTTGATATTTCTCTCTAGAAGTCAAATGAGTAAAGAATTTCCCCCTGATTATTCTTTATAACATGCTTCTTTCATAAGTATTTTATGTAAACAGAAAGAAAAAAATCAATAAATTCAGAAAGCTGATGTGTAAATGAGTTAACATATAGTCATAACTAAAACTCAATATGAAAGAGGACATTTCACTAAAAATTATTCCTATTTTTGTTATTCTAAATATTTAAAAAGTTAGTATTGAATAATGGTTGAAACTGTAGGTACTAAAGTTTGGTCCAGTATCAGATCCAGGTACACAGCTTTCCAAGATTTGGTTTTGCAGTTATTATAAAACAGAGATGGAAGTCTGGTATATTTTCTCATTTGGGAGGAGGAAGTTTCTCATTTTTTCCCCCTAGGCATATTTCATTCTCTAGAAAATCAAATTTTCTTAAAATTATTTATTTCAGCCTTCCTGGAGGAAGGGCAGGGGGAAAAAAGAGATATTTGTACTAATCTTTGTAATACTTTATGTAATTAAAAAATTTAAAAAAATCAAAATAAAAATAAAATACATATGGTTGGAAGTCAAAAAAATTTTTTTATTTCATATATTAAATCAAAAAGGAAATGTAAGTCCCAGTGGGTGTGGTTTAGTTGGTTAAGCATCTGCCCATGCACCAAGTGGTTGCTGGTTTGATTCCCAGTCAAGGCAAATGCCTGGATTGCCCCCTTGGTCCCCAGAGGAGGGTGTGCAGAAGGCAATTGATGGGTGTTTCTCTCAATTCAAAGTTTTTATCTCTCCCTCTCTCTCCATTTCTCTCTCTCTAAAATCAATAAAAACATATATTTTTTAAAAAGTTAATATAAGAAACTTGATTAAGGAACTTAGTAGTGAGTTCATAATTTTGCATGCTTGGACTTGTTACTCTCTGACTTTTGAAATATGGAAAACAAGAAAAATAATTATATAAACTATAATAACAAATTGTATTTGGAAACATAATGCATTCTAAACTTATATACAAGTGGATACTCTAAGCAATTACCTGGGCCTATTGTGGTAAGAAAAATATCCTAAATGGCCTTTGAAGATAAGTGATGCATTTTATATTATGTATAAAATGGATCTTAAACCTCTTCCAAACATGTATTAACTTCAAGGACATCCTGAAAAACAAAATCACCAGATAAAGAGTCATTCCAAGTGTCTAGCCAGTCTTTCTTCCTTCTTATATTCCATTCTGTAGCAATAAGGTTAACATCAGTCATGGAAAGCTGTGTTTTTCTTTGTCTTAATGACATTGCAACCTAATATCACAGACTCTTCCTTTCTCCCCTGGGTGAACCTGACCTTCCATTTGCAGTGAAAATCAGCTCTGTCATACCAAGAGCAGCCACGGATGTATCCTCTCCTCTAATAAAGCTAGGACAAAATTCCCTACAGGAAGTGCTGAGTTTCAAGAACAGGGAAGGCATGTTGGTGTCGAGCCTCTGAGATAAAGGTAACGGTGACAATGTGTATATTTCACATTTTCTGTATGTAGGTTCTCTTTGTAGCAAACAAAGGGCGTTTTATAAATTTGATTTAATTCTTTCCATTGTACGGTATTCGTAGAAATAAATGTTTTGCTGGTTCCTTGATTTTTTTTTAACATCATACATATAAATGGCCTGACAATTTTTCCTCTGTGAAGAAAATATATCTTGCAATAAGTGCTGCACATTCATCTCACTTCTTCACAATTAAAGTTTAACTAACAACAAAAAGCCGCTAATGCACGGCTAATTTCACAATGCAAGCATATGATGTTAGAAGAACGTCTCCTGCTATTGGCCTCTGGCTCCTGTGACTGCCATCCGAAGAACGGGAGCAAGGAACAGCTGAAAGCACACGAGGTGCGCGTGCTGAGGGCGCGGAACATGATCACGAGTGTGAAAGGAATTAAATTGTCAGTGCCTCTGAGCGTCATGCATAATCTATCTTTTAAATGTATTAAAACTACAGATCACCTTTAATAAGTATCATTTCTCATCGTACAATAACGGATATAATTTAATCCGCATTTGTAGTTTTAATTTATTTTACTTATTTCATTAATTTACTTTATAGCCCATGGTTGGAATTCTTTCCATTTAGCAAGAAAACATGGAGTGTGTAGGTTGTAAATGTAAAATAGTGAGCAGCAGTCTTGGGATTTGTTTTAGCTTTGCATACGTGGGGATGGATGAGACAAATGTGTCCCCCATCTTTAGAGATACATGTATAAAACACCTGAGAATTCAGCTCTCCGACTGGGTCATATTTAGGATTGATATTTTATAGAATTTAAAATCATTAAATGATGCATTAATATAATTATCAACTTGATTGATCTGTATCTGTAGATGATTGCAAAAGATGGCATGGATAATCCCTGCTTTCTTTACATGTGCGTCTTTGCAATGCGACTGGCACTTTTTTCCACTAGGAGGTAGAGTCTGCTTTCATTTCTCTTTGAGTCTGAGCTGGCCTTGGGATTTTCTTTGATCGATAGAATGTGGTGGCATTGATGCTGTGCTATTTCTGGGGCCAGGCCTCAAGGATACTTGCAGATTCTGTTCCAACACTCCTAGGACACCTGTGACTCTGTAAAGAAGTCTGTGAGAGACACTGGAAAGAGTGACCCAACCAACATGCCTCAGAGTAGCCCTGGTTTCTTGGGGCACCAAGAAGGGGAGAAAGGGATAGAGGGATACGGGGGGGCAGAGAATGCCCCTCACAGCTAGGACAGAACGGCAGCAATGCTTCAGGCTCTTTGCTCCTACTGTTGGCAGATCGGGAGCACTCATGTGCTTCTGGAGAAGATGCCCTCCCTGTATAGTAAATGTGGAGAGTTAGGAGATAATTTAACTTTAATGTGCACACACTGACTACATTCAAATAAAACCTTGCTAGGCTTGCCTTTCCTTAACTAGAGAAAGATGTGGGCTCTGAATGTTAGACACATTTGCTTTAAATCCTGGATTCTCCACTTCTTAGCTGTATAACCTTGAGTAAAAAGCATGTTTGTTATTTTGTACTTGTAAAACGGAGATACAATATTTACTGTATAGCATTATTATGGAAATTAACCAAAATATCATTATAAAATTTTTAGAAGAGGCACAGAGTTTAGTAAACTCTAAATAAATTTGACTTGTTGTTTTTAGGTAAAATTTATCAACTTGATAAATTGCTACTCTCTTCCTATTTAATGACCAGGATTGTTCCTGATTATGTGGGTCTCTCAATTCTGCATCTACTAATCACTTTCTTTCAAAAACTTTAAATTGATCTTTAAAAATCAATAAGTAGTTGATAATGCACTTAGCAGAAATTAAATTAAATCAGTTTTAACTTATTAACTTAGTAATGTTAATATTAGCACTAAGTTTATAATTATTAACTAGTAGCCCGGTGCACAAAATTCATGCACTTGGGGCAGAAGAGGTTCCCCCAGCCTGGTCTGTGCCCTGTCACAGAGTGGGAGCCCTGTAATCCATCACCCTAGAGAGGTTGACCCTGCCTACCCATCCGGGGCTCCTCAATGGATTGCCCCAAAGAGGTAGGCAGGAGCTGGAGTAGGCCTGTGGACCTCCGGGCTGGGCCACGGTGGAGGCCTGCATATCTCCATGCACCTGCAGACCCCCGGGCTGGCACAGGGGGCAGGAATGTGAGCCTCACGTCCTCAGGCCCATAACCATGGTCAGGGATGTGAGCCTCATGTCCCTGAGCTGGTGCAGGGGGTGGAGATATGAGCCTCACGTCCTAGGGCCCATTGCTGGGGTCAGGAATGTGAGCCTCATGTCTCTGGGCCAGCACAGGGGGTGGGACACAGCCTGCTGATTGGTTGTAATGTGACGGCATCCCAACCAATTTGCATATTATCCTATTATTAGATAACTAGGGTCTGGTGCATGAAATTTGTGCACGAATAGGTGGGAGTGGGGGTCAGAGTGGGGGAGGGGGAGGGCAAGCGGGGAGGTCTCTCACCCAGACCTGCACTTTATCCAATTCGGGAGCCCTCAGGAGATGTGCTACTGATGGCTTAGACCCACTCCACGTGGTTCTCTGCTCTCTGCCAGGCCTGTCTGCTCCACACCATGGAGATGGGCAAGCAGGCTCTGCAGGGAGCTGCCTGCGGGGCCCCAGATGGCTCGTGCCCCCTCATCCCCGCCTCAGCAGCCATGGCCCCAGCCCAGCCTAGGCCAAGGCAGCGGCTGGGATTCCCAGGTGGGTCTGTCTGGCCACGCCCCCTGGTTCCCAGGTCCCCGCATGCCTAGGACCCCAGCGGCAGCAGTGGGGCTTGCAGCCACTGGGGTGCGGGGCCAGCCCACCTTGCAGGCTGGGTCCCTGTGTGCCTCAGACCCCGCCGCTGCCGCCACTACCCACGCTGTACCCGCCACCACCCCTTCTCCCCCCCCGACTCCCCCCCCATACACCACTGTCCACACCTCACCTGCTGCTGCTCTCTCCGTGGCTGCAGGCCTCCACTTTGGCTGGATTAATTTGCATACAACTGCTCTGATAGGCTGGTGGGCGTGGCTTAGGCAACCTGGAGAAACAGTTAATTTCAATATTATGCTGTTATTAGAGTAGATAAGATAGAATATTAGGCACATTGATCTTTCATCTGAAATAATAGTTCATGAGAGTTACTCAGTGCATTATAATTAAAATTCTTATTGCTAAGTCCATAAGCTGAGGTGGTTATAGCAATGAACATCTTAGTGAAAAGATTCTTATAACAGCTATAGATATGTTAGATTTACTACCAAGGAACTAATCAAAATATCTACTTTTTGAAAGTTTTTACATTTGAAATTTTAATAAAATTAATTCACATTTGTATGAAAAGCGTTTTTACAACCACAACTTCAATCAGATACTACTCCCCCTCCTTTTGTGAAGATTTGGGGATGAATATAGTTTTGAAAATCTGTCCTATTACAATCACACACTCTGCTTTATGTAAATGATCATGGAAGCTGCATTATGAGAAACGAATGGTACAAAATATAAACCATTAGATGAATCTGGGATTAGAACAAAAGAAGCAATGGTCCAAAATGTTATTCTTCCAAAAAATCACTAGAGTGTTAGTGATGATTTATAAATACAGCCAAGCTTCCAACCTCTAAAGAAATCTGAGAAACATTAATCAAAGCCAATAAATAGTAATTTCTCTAGAGTACTTTTTAAATGGTATTTCATCACTTGTGTTATTTTGATCTATTTTTTTTTTTGAAACTTCAGTTCCTCAGGAAAACAAGTTGTATAGCTTATGGTATTACTTTAGTAAAATGATTTCCATAAATAAAGCAATATATAATTGAAAGGAACATATATAAAGATTAATGCATCCAACTTTTAGGCTTATGTCGGCTAACTATAATTCCTGAGCCTGAAGTTATTGGAAAGAAAATCTCTCTTATGAAAACAAGCAACAAATTTCAAACTATCTGGGCAGCACTGCAATTTACTTTTCATAGACTTAAAGAATTGTGGTTTTATAGCCATTCTCCTTGCATTTATTGATTTCATATGCAGTTTTGTACAATGACATAATGCATCTAAGCTTCACAGGGAGACAGAAGGGATAACTAACATTTCTATTATTTGTCAATTCAAAGTGATCAATTGGACCTCATCTCCACTGAGATGTGCAAAGCAGCAAGAGGCTAAATCTCTTTAATAAAAGTACCTCAGGGACAAGAAAAGTAAGGATATTGCAAAAGAGAAAAAGGGGGAGGAGAAGGAAAAAAACAACAACACCCTAATGTTAAATGCTTGTTAGAAAATAAAACAATATACAAAATGTTCAGCATCTTTCATCAAATATCATTTTAGTGGCATTGTAAACAAATGCTTACTCATTTATGCGTGAAGGTTTACTCCATCCACTAAGAAAAAGTGTGGGTTCCTTAACCTTGCCAAAAGTTATTACTGTGTGTGCACAAAGGTGTAGATACACTTTAATAGGACATAATTAGGAGAGTGAATTTGCTTCCACATCAAAGTCCTATAGTACTTTATAAATTGAAATACCAAAGTTTTAATATAATTTATTTCATTTACCTATATCAGTATACTGTCATATAAAAATAAATTAATGAAATATTCAGTAGACATGATAGTTTCTAAAGACAGACATTGTTAAAGTTCTGAAGTTGGTAAAACCATTCCTTCTCATTAACCTTTCTTTCCCTGAGTTTCTCTGCCCACCATGCCCACGCATGTCATCCTATTGTTATTCCATAACAACCCTCTTGTTATGGACCAAATGTGTGTGTTACCCCACAACTCCTATATTGAAATCCTACCCCCAATGTAATGGCTTAGCAGGTGGGGCCTTTGGGGAGTGATTAGGTGATGAAGGTCAAGTTTTCAGGAATGGGATTAGTGCCCTCATAAAAAAAGACCCCCCGGAGCTCTCCCTCATAATGAAAAGACAGACTGGAAGCTGACTCTTAAGGTTCTGGCTCCTCGATCTTGGACTTCTAGGCCTCCAGAGCTATGACAAATAAATGTTTCTTGTTTAAGCCACCCAGCCCAAGGTGTTTTCAGAACAGTAAATCAAATGAAGGAAGGCAGCTCTCATAAGCTGATCTAGGAATGAAGACACCTCTCATCTATACTGCAAACTGCCTGCTCTACCGTAACCTCTTCTCAAAGATCTCACCTGTTCTGGGAGCCACCGCAGGAGACAGGGAACACCTTCACCACATTGCTACAGGCACAGATAATTGGGCCACTGAGGGACTTTGCTTTAAGCAGAACTAATGGGCCGACTGACTATCTCATGAATTGTGTGGGTTCAATCAGATCCTTGTTTCAGAAATTTGAAGCAATAGGTAGTTACAGTAGGACATATGTGTTTGAGTTTTAAAAAAAGGAGAAAAATGTAGAGCTAAAACCGCAATGGAAAATATAAAACATTGTGCAGGAGAGGCTAAGGGAGAAAAGCCTCAGAGGAAAACTGTTAAGAGAGAGAAAAATGGGAAGACTCACAGAAAGCAGAGTGCTAATAGAAATCCTAAGCCCCCAGAAAAGTGAGAGGAGAACTTCAATCCTTAGCATTTCCGTTTCTAAGTTCATATTCACATGAGACCTAACTCTGATTATCTCCTGACCTTTGAGATCCATAAACTTGCTGTATTTAGAAAATGCTATTCCAGTTTTTCAAAACTAGTTTGATTGGGTCTTTGCGCCTTGTTACCAAGCCATTCAATAAATTAGTCACCAAATTAATTTGGAAAACAATAAATACTGCATCTGTAAAGTGTTCTATAATTTATCAAGCACTTTCATAAGGACTATCCAGTTTTATTCTTACAACAGAATCTGAAGTAAGCAGAATAGGTATTGATATCATCAGTTAAACTGAGGAAATGGAATCTTTCAAAGTTGTAGTAATAATAGAGTCTCTCAAAACATCTATCTATCATCTATCTACTATCTATCTATCTATCTATCTATCTATCTATCTATC